>CABHPP010117159.1:2183-37766 GCA_902168425.1 Peromyscus attwateri | reverse complement strand
TATAAGGAGCTATTGCACAGCCAGATGATGCTCATAAGAATTACTCACTGGGCGGTGGTGGTACACGCCTTTAATACCAGCACTCAGCAGGCAGAGCCAGGCAGATCTCTGTGAGTTCAAGGCCAGCCTGGGCTACAGAGTGAGTTCTAGGAAAGGTGTAAAGCTACACAAAGAAACCCTGTCTCTAAAAACCAAAAAAAAAAAAAAAAGAATGTAGCTAGAGTTTTCCTGCCTGGCCCACAGTCAGGATAAATCTCTTTCACCTGCCAGTCCCAAAGCCGTTCAGACCCAACCAAGTAAACACAGAGACTTATATTGCTTACAAACTGTATGGCCGTGGCAGGCTTCTTGCTAACTGTTCCTATATCTTATATTAATCCATTTCTATAAATCTATACCTTGCCACATGACTCGTGGCTTACCGGCATCTTTACATGCTGCTTGTCCTGGCGGTGGCGGCTGGCAGGCAGTGTCTCCCTCCGCCTTCCTGTTCTTTTTATTCTCTCTGTTAGTCCCGCCTATACTTCCTGCCTAGCCACTGGCCAATCAGTGTTTTATTAGCAACACATTTGCCATACAGAACATCCCACAGCAAAAGAATTACTCATTCATACATTTAACTTCCACCACTGCCTGAGATTATACAACCATTGTTTTGGACAAATGAATAATACAATATTGTATCTCTTCCTCACACCTTTAAATAGCTTTTCTATAAGTACTGATTATAACAATGCTTATAACACATATAAAATATTTATATATGAACTTGCTGCTGGTGATACATATTGAATTATGGTTTTATTTTGAAGTGTTTGTAGTATTTTCTTTTCATTATGGATATTTAATTTATAGCAAAATTATGATGAATATAATATAATGAACACTTGTGTTTTCATGAACTAGGGAAAGAATAGAGCATTTAAAAATTCAAAGACTACTGAACTTTCTTCAAATGAGACTGCTTTTTTTTGTTTCCACCTTTCCAGTGATACAAACATTATCTGGAATGTCTTATTTATTAATCACAGGTGATTTTGTTGTTTTATTAATATCTAATGCTAAATAGCAAATACTATATATATATCATGGAAACTATAACACACTAAATACATTTTCATCATGCAATATGTCAATAATTACACATGTTAAATACTGCTAAAATCCATTTATTTTGTTGATGAAGTGTTATTATGTGCTTATATCATAACTTGTGTATTACTATAATAGTTTGATTTCTCCTTAGATTCCAGGATTCATGATTAAATGGTATACATTATTTGTATTAATCACTATGAATTAAAGTCTTAGCACTGGCTCCATTAAATACTATGCATTCAGTAATCTAACAAAGGCAACTTCCATAAAAGCTGTGTGCTCTGCAGGTCATCTTCCGTACATAAGTAGTTACATAAAGCATGTGACTGAGTTCTAGTTAATAGAATGCAAGACCAAATGATTGATACCACTTTTCAGGCTTGGGGTATAACAACTCACCCCCTGAAGTAAACATTCCTTCCTCTTCTTTTATGTTAGTAGATGGATGAACTGGAGATAACACTTAGGGACAACTTAAAAGACAGAAATCAAATATCCTGGTCTCTATAAGTTAGAGATTGCAAATTACTATGTTATGAAAGTCAGTCCTATAGACTCTTAACCCAATGCACAGTTTAATTAAACAAAATACATACTTGTGTTGCATTCAGACAGTTACACATATGCATCACTCATTTTAGTCATCAGCATATTGTAGCTAATATTTATGTATGGATGTACTTCTGAATTTTGAATAGTATCTCTAAGTAGTTTCATTGCCATTATTTTCTAACTAACATTTTACCTTTTATTACTATGTGAATCAAATTGTTTAGTACAGGATCTAAATTTTGTATTGCACTTATGCTTTTTATCTGGAATAAATATTTTCCCTAAGATTTGCTATCTTTAATATGAATTTAAACAGATCAAGCCAATCAACTGTCTCATCCATTCAAAGGGCCTGATCCAGTTGGGGGCCCCTCAGCCATTGGTTCACAGTTCATGTGTTTCTATTCGTTTGGCCATTTGTCCCTGTATTCCATCCATCCCTGGTCCCAAAAACTCTTGATCACATAAACCCTCCTCCTTCTTGCCTATTGGACTCCCGGAGCTCCACCCAGGGCCTGACCGTGGATATCTGCATCTAGCTCCCTCTGTTACTGGATGGGGTTTCTAGCACGACAATTAGGGTGTTTGGCCATCTTATCACCAGGGTAGGTCAAATCGGGCTATTTCTCGACTATTGCCAGCAGTTTATTGTGGGGGCATCTTTGTGGATTTCTGTGTGCCTCTCCAGCACTTTGCTTCTTCCTATTCTCATGTGGTCTTCATTTATCATGAACATTCCTTATGTTCCCTCTCTGTTCTTGATCCATTTGGGATCTCCTGCTTCCCCAAGTTCTCTTTCTCTCGCCCCTCGCCCCTCATTATGTCCAGATTGTTCATGTAGATCTCCTCCATTTCTCTGTCATTGGGCGATCCCCGTGTCTTTCTTGGGGTCCTGTTATCCAGGTAGCCTCCCTGGTGTTGCGAGTAGCTGTCCAGTCATCCTTGTTCCACAGCTAGTATTCTCCTATGAGTGGGTACATACCATGTTTGTCTTTCTGAGTCTGGGTTACCTCACTCAGGAGGATTTTTTCTAGATCCCTCCATTTGCCTGCAAACCTCATGATGTCATTGTTTTTCGCTGCTGAGTAGTATTCCATTGTATATATGTACCACAGTTTGTTTATCCATTCTTCGGTTGAAGGGCATCTAGGTTGTTTCCAGGTTCTGGCTATTACAAATATTGCTGATATGAACATAGCTGAGCAAGTGCCCTTGTGGTATGATTGAGCATTCCTTGGGTATATGCCCAAGAGTGGTATAGCTGGATCTTGGGGGAGATTGATTCCCAATATTCTAAGATAGCGCCATATTGATTTCCACAGTGGCTGTACCAGCTTGCATTCCCACCAGCAGTGGAGGAGAGTTCCCCTAGCTCCACATCCTCTCCAGCACAAGGTGTCCTCAGTGTTTTTGATCTTAGCCAATCTGACTGGCGTAAGGTGGTATCTCAGAGTTGTTTTGATTTGCATTTCCCTAATGATTAGGGATGTTGAGCAATTCCTTAAATGTCTTTCAGCCATTTGTGTTTCCTCGGCTGAGAATTCTCTGTTTAGTTCTATGGCCCATTTCTTAATTGGACTGTTGGGAATTTTGATGTTTAATTTCTTGAGTTCCCTATATATTCTGGATATCAGTCCTCTGTCAGATGTGGGGTTGGTGAAGATCTTTTCTGTTTAAGAGGCATACAGGCATTTGGACCGGGCCCTGTGCTCAGTACATGAATTGACTGTTTGAAACCTGGGTCTTAGTAGAGACCCTAGGCTCAGCCTGGGAGGAGGGAACTAGACCTGCCTGGGCTGAGTCCACCAGGTCGATCTCAATCCCCGGGGGAGTCTATGCCCTTGAGGAGATGGAAATGGGGGGGTGGGCCGGGGGGAGGGGGGCGGGCCGGGGGGGAGGGGGGCGGGACGGGAGGAGGGAGAAAGGGGGAATTTATGGCTGATATGTAAAGTTGAATTATATTGTAAAATAAAATAAAATAAATTCAAAAAAAATATGAATTTATTGTTCATATGTATTGGTTATAAATGTTTGCCTGTCTTTTAACCATTTAGAGCCTGTCAATGGTTAATTTTTTGGTAAGGGTCATTAATATTTTATCATGTGTTCAGAACTTAGTATTAGGAATTCAATATTCATTAATTAATTCTGCATTGTGTTATACTGTTCAACCATTTAACCTAATTGTGTCAGATAGTACAGAATTTTTGAAAAATGTGCTCAACAATAACTAATCCCTTTAGTTTTTCTGAAATGTCACCTGCCACACTTCCATTAGAAAGAGGACCCTGCTTCTTTATCCCTTTGTGCTTGTGTAGTTTCAAGGTCTGATTTGTCCAATAAAATATGATAGATGGGGCTAAAAAGATATCTCAGCAGTTAAGAGCATGTATTGGTCTTACATAGGACCTGAGTTAGATTCACATGACTGCCTGTAATTCCAACTTCTGTGATCTGACACTGTCTTCTAGACTCCATGGGCATGACATTCTTATGTACATACTCACACATAGACATATTGGCACATAATTGTAAATGAAAATACAGAATGTTCATAGAATAGAAATGGCATTGAGCCAGTCATAGACAAAGCACCTAATGTACCTGGCAGCTTTACTCCTGATTCCTGGAAGATAGATGGCAGCAAAAAAAGGTTGAACATTCACATAATTACATAGTATGAACAAGCCTTAAACCATGTGGAGAGACTGGAATCATTTCTTTAATAGTCATCCAAACCTGTGAACCAATCATGTAAATGAGGAAGTCTGATTTTGTAGTACCTTAACCCACACACGTTGGTGAGAACCAATAAATTGAGTTGAGTCAACACTAGAAATGGTAAGAAATAATAAAAAATATTTTATATGTTTAAATAATGAGATTTGCCTTATGAAACAATGGATATTTTCTATTGCTAAGTATGTGAAAAGTCATAGGCAAAATCCACCAATTTGAGCATATTCCTGTGATCTTTTATATTCCTTACATTGCCTGCTTCAAGTAGTTATCATGCTTCAAGTAGTTATCATGCTTCAAGTAGTTACATTTCCTATTGGGTGCATAGAAACTGACTTGGCAGGAAAGAAGAGCAGCTTGAAGTTTTCTCTGTGTTTAGGGAATGGACTTAGAGTAAGTCAGAGGCCTGTGTGGTTTTAGGCAGCACAGAAGGAAGCAGCATCCAGACATTTTTATCACTTTGCCCAGATTTCTAGCAGAAGAGGAGGAAGTAATAGAAAAGGAAAGCTGCTAGGAGTTAGACATAGGAATGCAAACAGATTTCAAACCCACATAATATTGCCCTATAAATTTTGATGCTGCTTGATTTGAGACACTGATATCTTAACCTATGATCTACATGGTGACATCTATTTTCCTTCATTTGTATTCTTGTCTTTGAAATCAATACATTCAATTTTATGATCACAACGTGTTTCTTTCTTCCTCTCATTTTTATTAGTTATTGTGATGTTTTGAAAGAAAATGGGTCCCATAGATCCATAGGGAGTGGCACTTTTAGGAGGTATGGCTTTGTTGGAGGAAGTGTGTCACTGTGGGGGTGGGCTTTGAAGTCTCTTGTTCAAGCTGTGCTCAGTGTGGTACACACTTGCTTCTGCTGCCTATGGATCAAGATGTAGAACTCTCACCTCCTTCTCCAGCACCATGTTTGCTTGCAGGCCAGCATGAAGATAATGAACTAAACCTCTAAAACTGTAAGCCAGCCCCAATGAAATGTTTTCCTTTATAAGAGTTGCTATAGTCATGTTGTCTCTACAACAGACCCCAAAGAAATGGGAATATCTACAGAAATTTACTGATGGAAGAAGAAGGAAAAGGCCCCATTCAGAGGAGAAATTATCTCCTGGAAAGTGATTTCACACAGTTCTAATAACTTGTCAGACCATCTTGCAGGATGTGACAGAAGCCCAGACAATGATAGGTCAATGGTTGGCAGGAGCACACCTTGACTGGAACTGCTTAGATGTTTGCCTTTCTACTTAAACTTTAATCATAGCTCATGCCCCATGGAAGAGGGACTTGTGGGCTTCTTACACTGTATTCCTCTTCCTATTGTGACAATATTAAATAAATCTTTTTGTTCTTGTTTTCCACTATTATTTTGACTCTTTTAATTGAATATCAAAAGTGGTGGATGAACCTAATTTTCAGCACAGGCTATGACCACAAAGTTCAATGACAATTTTGTCTGTGATAACTATTACATTGCTAATGCATCATATTCACATTTACCTATGTGAATCTAGGAGATATTTATATGAGGGGAACAGATTTGGATGTTATAAAACCACAAATTGCAGTTAAAACTTTTTACTCCCATTATTCAAGGAGTATATCCTGTTATTATACAGACTTAATTGCAAAACCTTTGGAATGCTAACATTTAGGATGCATATATTTCCAATAAATAAACTTATTTTTGAACTATGATAAAATCAAAGAAGAGGCCTAGAAACCTAAGAATAATTCACTTAAGAAAAAAAAAAGGAAAATTGATTTGCTCAGGTGTCAAATGATAAGAAAAAATAAAATTTAAAAAGAAATGTTTACAACTATTGTGCCCTTAAGGATATCACACCACACTGGTTGTTGTTTTAGTTTATAGGCATCACAGTTAGGTAGGACTATTGGTTGCTTCCTTCCCTTGGAAACTTGTGAGGGGCCTTCTGGTACCATAAAAGCCAGTCCTGAGCGAGGAGGCTTTCAGGTGGTCATCCCTGAGAACAAGTAACAATATAGAGATTTAACAGTTTGACTTGACAGTTTCTATTTATATATCTAGGAATATATATAAATATTTATATATATATAGATATATATAGAGAGAGATTTATATATCTAGGAATATATATATATATATATTCCTAGATATATATATATAATATATATATATATATTTGATATTGTATTATCAACATATATGTTTGCTGTTATATCAACAATCAAACAAAGAAATAGTGGCCATGAATTTAACAGACAGCAAGGAGATCCATAGTAAGGTAGGACAAGGGGGAAACAATGTAATTATATTTTAATTTCAAAAATATAAAGATTTTTTAAAGGAATATAGCAAGTAAAATGCTACTATATTTTCTTATCTTGAGAAGCCTGAACTTCAATCAATGCAGCTATGGCACCAACAAATCATGGTCCTATTCTAGATTCTACCAAGGTACAACTTAAGTAAACAACTGAGCTTACTTCTTAAAGCATGGGGAAGAGTTCTGTAAGTAGCTTATGTGACTTTAAAACATAAGACACAGCAAAGTCCCTTCCCACTATGAATGATGACCTCATGAATTCTGCCTTAGGGAGTCCTTCATTCAGTTAACCCACTTTTTACATACTCTATAATCTCTAAAGACCTCTTGAAGTAGGTGAGGGCAGGGGACAATAATGACTATACTCTCAGGTAAGAATCTTATGACCCTCCTCACCCTCATTCTTCTAAAGTGTATTAATATTTCCATTACCATTACTACAGACCAGGATACCTCTCTATTGTTTTGCTTAATTAATTACTTGTCTCATGGTAATCTCTACCCCCAAATTGGGGTGGTATGATCATATTATCCCTTGAGGAAAAAAGCCATACTAAAACAAAGGCTTATCAGTTACTTAGACAAAAGCAGATTCATTGAATTTTGACAAAACTGTATTATAGAAGGCTCTGACATTATATTATATATCTAAGCACCATAAAAACATGTGTATATATATATATGTATTTATTCTCTATTATGTGAAGTTGTTATTCTCAGGGAATGCTTTTGTTAGTATTTATGAAATGCCTGTATTCTCATCACAAATGGTGACTTACCGTGCTTTTAGCATTTAAGTCTTACTTGCTATTTTCATCAATGTTAAGGAATGAGATGAAAGTATTAGATAAATGTTCAAAATTCACTCTCTTTGTTCAGGAAGCAGGTGAGCTATTTCAGAAATACTGAGAATATTCAAATACTGTGATTATTTTATACACTTTATATGCTATTAACAACCTGGCTACAGGCATGGCATAATTAAATACAATAATAATAAAATACATTAAAAAACAATTAGATACTAATGATTTTAAATAAATGTTAATTTTGACATAACTTACTTTAATTTTAATTGCTTTTTTGTTTTAATAAATACATTGCAAAATTGGATTGGGGAGATAGCTCAGTCAGTAAAGCACTTGCCTTATAAGCATTATAACCTAAATTACATGCCTAGAACCTACTTATAAAAAGAAATAGCTCTGTATGATGATGTTCACTTTTCAGCATTGGGTGGGTAGAGACAGGCAGATCACCAAAGCTTGATGGCCACTCAACTTATTGACTATGTCTCAAAGGATTCATGTCCAGATTGTATGGACCAATAAGAAAAGAAAACATAATAAATTCAAAATACAAGGGTAAACAAGAGAATTTGGATGCTGCCTGAGGGGGGGGGAACTGAAGTTGATCTCTGGGCACACACACACACACACACACATACTTACTCTTTTCACACATACATGCATACACATACATGAAGGTGTAAACATATATCTCCATATTTGTACACAGACAAATATGTGCCCATATGCACACAAACATACACATACTGAAAATGTAAGAGTTGATTTCTCCACACTAATGGATGTTATCTCTAATTAAAATATATCTGAAAATTAGAAGAAATGAATTTGATATGAATCTCATTAGAATGGCGTACGACTAGATCTAATGGGGGTAATTTTGATTAAATAATTCGCTATCTGAAGCTTCTGTGTGCTCTTTTTAACTTGAAGAACCATGGAACCTATTTCAAATACTAGAAATTGTTGCTAGAGTTTTCCTGCCTGGCCCACGGTCAGGATAAATCTCTTTCACCTGCCAGTCCCACAGCTGCTCAGACCCAACCAAGTAAACACAGAGACTTCTATTGCTTATAAACTGTATGGCCATGGCAGGCTTCTTGCTAACTGTTCTTATATCTTAAATTAATCCATTTCTATAAATCTATGCCTTGCCACATGGCTCGTGGCTTACCGGCATCTTTACATGCTGCTTGTCCTGGCGGTGGCGGCTGGGAGGCTGTGACTCCTTCTGCCTTCCTGCTCTTTTAATTCTCTCTGTTAGTCCCGCCTATACTTCCTGCCTAGCCACTGGCCAATCAGTGTTTTATTAGCAACACATTTGCCATACAGAACATCCCACAGCACTTCCCCCTTTTTTTTTCTTCAAAAAAGGAAGGTTTTAACCTTAACAAAGTAAATTACATATAATTTGGGAATTTGGGCGTAGCTTCTCTTACTACTTCCTGCTGGAGGGGGGCGCTGTATGTGATGGGGACACAAAGAAAATTTTAGGATCATGGAATAGTCCGTGAGAGTGTATCGTCTGAGCCAGTTGCCTTGAAACGGTTCTGGATGTTGGATCATCTGAGCCATGGTTCTGGATGTTGGATCATCTGAGCCATGGTGTCATCTGGGACCTTTCAGGTGGTCTTGGCTGGTCAAACCTGATGTATCTTAATCTGGAACAAATCCATAGCCTCTGGCTTTCTGTGGAAACAAAATCAGAGCTTCCTTTCCAAAGCAACATATCCTCACATCCAAATTTTAAAGTCAAGGTATCTTTAAAATATACATATTGGTTTAACTCAGCTTCCTTTACAATCAAATATCTCTCTGTAGTTAAGAATCCCAAAGACAACACAATCCAGATTCTCTGTGTGATATCCATCTTTATGTGGCTTATATTTTATACTACCTTTACTGTCTCTTTAAAGACTTTATTTTTCAAAACTATTTCTTTATATAACTGTATATATCACCTTTTTTGTCTCTTTCAAGCCTACGTATTTTTTTACACACATTTTAAAGCATTTAAAGTCTTGTTCCATCTGAATCTGTCTTACTGTGAACCTGTTACTTTAAACTGCAGCATTCTAAGACTGAAAAGGCGCTATGGCTCCTGGCTCCACCCACCTCAGCTTCCCAACATGGCGGTGATACATTTTCCGTCAGCTCTGGGAGCCTTCCTGGGTCTATGCTTCTATCAAAGCAGCGTTTAGCCCAGAAACCTCTTTTTTTTTTTTTTGTTTTGTACTAGTGAAGGCTAAATCCACCATGCAGCTTAATGTGCCACTTACAGAGGCCTCATTCCCGCCATATTGCAGGTTGAACACGCACGCCAGGAACCCGCCATACAGTAGCTCAAGCCTGCAGGCTGTGGCTAACTTGACAAAGACAATTAGGAAGCTGTTTTAGCTCCGTTTTAAAATCTTCTTTTTATGCTTTCTCAGGTTTTAAGTGGAAATTCCTGCCCCACGTTCTGGTGCCATTTGTGGCTAGAGTTTTCCTGCCTGGCCCACAGTCAGGATAAATCTCTTTCACCTGCCAGTCCCACAGCCGCTCAGACCCAACCAAGTAAATACAGAGACTTATATTGCTTACAAACTGTATGGCCGTGGCAGGCTTCTTGCTAACTGTTCTTATATCTTAAATTAATCCATTTCTATAAATCTATGCCTTGCCACATGGCTTGTGGCTTACCGGCATCTTTACATGCTGCTTGTCTTGGCGGTGGCGGCTGGGAGGCTGTGATTCCTTCTGCCTTCCTGCTCTTTTAATTCTCTCTGTTAGTCCCGCCTATACTTCTTGCCTAGCCACTGGCCAATCAGTGTTTTATTAGCAACATATTTGCCATACAGAACATCCCACAGCAAGAAATCATAAATATAAATCATATCCATTAACCATTCAACATGCAGAAATTATTTTTCTTTCCATTACTGATTAGAATGATTGGTAAATAGTCCAATTGAAATTTTTATCTTTGCTGTTAAACTTACTATGTTTAAACTTTTTTTGTATGATATCCCTTGAGTTTAAGAGTCCAGCAACTTATAACAATTTTCTCTCTCTTTTTTAAAATTGAGCTTCTTCAGAAAGTTTTTAATTCTATAAAAACCTTCCAAAATTAACAATAAAATTTTATGTTACCTGACCAATTAGGTACTTTCCTTATTTGAAATCCCAGTGGAGGGAAGCAATGGGGGCAGGGGAGAATGATGTAATTTCAGGAAGGTCTGAAAAGTGTTATTTCATTAGGTAATGATAGATGAGAAATTAATCATATGGGTCTAGGGCATGGTAAAAGAGAAAACCTTGAACGATTCTAAGTATCTAAACAAAATCAAGTCTGTTTTCTAAAATATTCATCTTTCCCTTTCTCAGTTCTTTTCATTCTTTTCCATTGATGTGATATACTTGACATCATCCAGAAGTATCTATATATACTGATTATTGAATGCTGGATGAATGGACCTGAATGGTACTTTTGAGTTTGATAATGCATTTAATTTATTTATAAGTTTTATTTTACAAAGGAAAAATCTATTACTTTCTTTACAAAGGAAAAATCTATTACTTTCTGAAGTCATAGTCATAACTGCTTATTTATGTGAGGGTATGTTATTGTGACTAAGAGTTTAGGACTGCTCCACTGCCTCTAGGTTTGATTAGAGCAAAATAAACTAGATGGCAGTCTGGATTGCTTTATATATAAAAGAAATATTTGATTTCTTTTAAAAGGTTAAGTTTTAATTCAGTGTAACAGTGATTATATTTTATCATTGAAATTTTTGTTGAAATGCTTTTACACAGAAACAGAAAAATATGTAAAATGCTAAGTTCTCTGGTTCATATGATTTTTATTTTCAATACACAATTTAAAATGTATGTGGTTTATGAAACTAGAAATCTAAATGTAGTGTTATATATGGAAATTATTTTATTCATGGAAATCTCTCTTAAATCCATAAAAATCAATCAAGAATTCCCTGTAAGATCATTTATAAATTCATTCATTCCATGGCATCTTAGTTAGGTTTAAAAAATACATTTATGCACCATACTTAATTTATGAATGAGTATATTGATAAAAGTGTGACTATACTAAGAAAATAGTAATTTATCTAGTAAAATTGAAAATTATTGGGACTTCAGATTTTTTTTAATTCTTTTTTCCTTTTACCTTTGGAAGATTGTACTTTGTGGCCCCCTTGTGACTTGGTAAAGCCATGTGGCTAGTTTGATCTAAAGTGTTGTGAGCAGAAATAACATGACATTATCTGTATCACCATATTTAATTACCAGTGTAAAACATTCCAAATATCACTTTCTCTCACAGCAAGAAGCAACTTCAATGTGATGATGGTTTTACCATCAGATTCACGAGTGTTATATAATAAATTATTTGCAAAAGGTAGCTTCTAAAACTTTAGAATTTCTTGAGTGGTTCCTGGAGCTCAGGCTGGTGCCTAGTCGTGGATCTCTGCATCTGCCTCCATTAGTTTGTGGACAAAGGCTCTACAATGATAAGGTATTTGCTAGATTGGTCACCAGAGTAGTCCAGACCAGGCACCCTCTGGATCACTGCCAGCAGTCCAAGGTGGTGTCATCCATGTGGGTTCCTGAGAGTCTCCCCAACACCCTGCCTCTTCCTTTTCCCATGATGTCCTCATCTATCATGGTACCTCCCTCCCTGCCACCCCCACTCTGTCCCTGTTCCAGCTCGACCCATCCATTTCCCTATGTTCTCATTCCCCACTCCTTTCCTTCTGCCACCCTCACACACACCCAGTCTGCTCATGAAGATCTCACCCACTTTTCCTTTTTTGGGTCATCCATGTGTCCCTCCTAGGGTCTTTCCCTGTTAGCTAGCCTCTCTAGAGCTGTGGGTTGCAATCTGGCCATCCCTTCCCTCACATCTGGTATCCACTTATGAATCAGTACATACTGTGTTTGTCCTTCTGAGTCTAGGTTACCTCATTCAGGATGATATTTTCTAGTTCCATCCATTTGACTGCAAATTTCTTGATATCATTGTTTTTTACTGCTGAGTATTATTCCATTGTGTATATGTGCCACATTTTCTTTATCCATTCTTCAGTTGAGGGGCATCTATGGTTTTTCCAGGTTCTTGCTGTTCTGCAGGCAGAAATGTCAAGATCATAATGGGAAGAAGTGCAGAGATGATCAGCCACACTATTGGAGGCCCATGAACTGTAGACTAGTGGCTGTGAAGCCCCCACGGGACTGAACTAGGCCCTCTGGATACGGAAGACAGTTATTTGGCTCGAACTGTTTGGGGAGCATCCAGGCAGGGGGATCCTGATCCACCCCTGGTGCATGGGCAGGCTTTTGGGAATCCAGTGCAGCCTTGGTACAGTGGGAAGGGGCTTGGACCTGCCTATGCTCATTGTACTGGGCTCTGCTGACTCCCCATGGGAGACCTTGATTTGGGGGATGTGGGGATGTAGGGTGGGTTGGGAGGGAGGGCTGGGAGATGGGAGTAGGGAGTAGGTGGGATCTGTGGGTGGTATGTAGAGTGAGTAGAAAATTTCTTAATAAAGAAAATGGAGAAAAAAGGCATTTCTTAAGTTTTAAAAATACCTTCATTATTCATGGGAAGCCTTTCAGACCATACTTGATAATTTATGTTCATCAAATGACTTATAGTTGGAGCCCTCTAGATAATTTATATTAAATAAATAACTTCAGAGACAAGCTGATCAAGCCATAAAGATGCACCTTATGATTACACAATTATAACATGGACACAAGAGATATCAGGTGAGGTAAAGACTAAATTTAAGTAGTTGCTAGTGATTCATTAAAGTGATTATGTAATAAAATTTCAATAGAAATGTCAACACCAAGGGTCATGTAACCTCCCCAGTTAACCAATATTCTTTGCTGAAAAATTATCTGGCTCTATAGAGAGAGGACACTTTATGTTTTGGGTACTCCTTACCTCACCCTGTATGTACTGTCATTTTAAACTCCAGGATTTTCCCAAGTGTATTGCTTGCTTATGTATGTATGTATGTATTTATTTATTTATTTATTTATTTATTTATTTATTTATTTATTTATTTGTTTGTTTGTTGAAGTGCTGAAAATAGAACCTGATACCATGCTAGAGAAGAACTGTTCCTCTATGCTAAATCATTTAGCTCAGAAGAACTGCATTTAAATAATGTTTTATTATTCCTTTACATAATGTTGTGACTCATAATAAACATAAGACAAGCAACAACGTCTTAAGGGTTGAGAGATATAGTTTCAAATACATTGTCATTCTTGTTAACTCTGTGTCTTTGGAAGTAACTTCACAACTCTGAATCTTAGCTTTTTCCATCACAAGAATGTTCTAAACCTGAATGTAATTATTAGTGTGCCAGGTCAACACTAGCACATGATAACTGTTCATTATACACACAAACAATAAAAATGGATTCAGTCAATTGAATTTTTATTATATAAATATAATCACATATTTGTGTGTATATGTATATGTATGTATAAATACATACATGTAACAATAATAATCAAATAAAAAGAGGCTATCAAGTTTAGAGTTGAGAAAGAAATGCGAAATGTTCAAGTGAGGGTAGTTGGGAAGGACTAGAGGAAGGAAAGGGAAGGGAGGAAAGTGATATAATTCTGTTTCAATTAAAAATATATTAAAATCCATAAAATAAATTATAAATACAAAATATGAAGCATGAAAATGAAGGAACAACAAAGTATTAAAATTGTACATTTTAACTTATTTATTTGCTTTTAGTTTCAAAATCAACCTTGCTATATCAGAAAATGAACCAGAGAAAAATCAGTGAACAAAGAGCAGAAATTGGACACCATCATTGAAAAACAGAAGCTTATGAATTTCTGAGAAGAGCCAACATTATTTTCTTGTTACTATGCTCTGAGAAAATTTGAGGCTTTATTCATATATCACAGAGGTAAAGATGTTACTCTCCTTATTTCACTCTCACAAAAATCAACATAAGGTAGTTGTTTAAAAAGTTTAAAAATATCATTATGTTTATAGTACTATACCAGTGCTTTATTTTATATGTGCATTTACTTTGTATTAGGCACAAAGTCTCATGAGATACATATTATTAGTTTTTATAATTGACTTAAGACAAAATGCTAGAAAAGCCAGTTATAGAAGGTCACATATCTGTGAAAAATTCCACCCTCAATCCACTTGACTCAGTTACCCTACTGATTCACATCTTTACTGTCCCTTCCATACCTACTGAATCGAGGTAGCTAAACTCAGTCTGTGTCTCACATAATAACAGCAAGCAAGACAGCGGTTCACTGACTTTTATTATTTATTGTCAACTTCTACCTCTCTAAAGTATGTGAAAAATGTGTTTGTCAGTGTCTTCTCACATTGATTGGTTTCAGCATAGTGAGAATCATTCTATCAAATATTAACACTTTCTGCCTGTTTTATCCATTGTTTCATCAAGATCCTAAAAACAAATGCTGAAAAGAATCCAAGTGCCCATTCTATTTTGCTTGTGCTTTTATTCTTCTTTGCTAAAAAGGGGAAACATGCACCTCAGATTTTTTGCCATGCCTTTTTTGGGAGGGTGTGTGGCGGTGTTAAACCTTACTTGTTCACAGGCTCCAATTTGTCATTTCCAACAGCTGATTTTATATTTCAACTGGATAACTTACAAATTCATTAAACTCATATGTACATAGCAGTACAAACTTCAGCTCAGACTTATCATCATCTTTTGCTTCTATGTACTGCACTGCATGATTGCTTATTATTAAAAACACTATCTTCCATTTAGATTTCCTTTAGACACTCCTATTTTAACCACAGAGAAAAACTCCTTAGTCTGATAGTTAAGACTCAAAATTTTCAATATAAGCCATCCTTCTTATCTTACATTCTACGTAAATCACTCTATTATTCAATGTTGTAGCTCAACTGGTAAAGCAGTTATTCTCCATTAATTTCCTAGATTTTTTCAAGTCTCTAATAAGGTTCTTCTATCATCCATTTTTTCATATTCCAAACCAGACATAACTCTTCCTTACTAACATGATTCTAGGCATAACACAAAATCTAGATTCTATGTAGTCTTTATATTGACTATAGCTAAAGATCCAGGTTAGAGGTGCTTTTGCAACAAGTGTAGTCCAAAGCGACCCCTAGTGGTTAGACCTTCCCAGATCAAACCCTGATTACTATATGCCCTCTCTTCTATTTCTGTAATAAATATTATATAATGAGTTCACAGTCAAGTTATGCAGTTCTTTGGAGACATTATAAGAAGATTGCAATTTTGTGAAGGCTATGAGTAAATAGTTATCTACTTTTGTTATATAAATATTGCTATCATCATGTGAATTATTTTCTTGGATAGAGCAGTTATTGAAGTTTTTTAAACTTAAGAGTGGTTTGTATCTCCAGGCAGGCCTCGTTGGAGGGAACTGATATTCATTTGCAAGCTGTTATCAACTGAACATAGCTTCTGGATTATGAATAAGGTCTTGTATCCACTTCTCTTAGCTCAGAGACCCTGCCCAGCTCAGATATGCCCATCAGTAAATGGCCAGCACAAAATAAACTCAATGCATCTTTGGAGGTTAGAGGTTCTTTATGGTGATATTTTATTTGTGCTGAAATGTGATTTTATTTATATATTAATAAATAAAATTCCCTGGGGGTCAGAGCTAATAGCAAGCCATTTAGCAGAAGTCTGGCAGTGGTAACTCACGACCTTAATCCTGATCACATGACAGGCAGAATCTCTGTGTGTTCAAGGATACAGCCAGCCAGCATGGAGGCACATGCCTTTAATCTCAACACCAACTAGAGACCTAGAAGTCTGTATAGACAGGCAGTGACGAGGAGGTCATGTGGTTGAGTTTACAACCAATGAGAAGGCAGAACAGAAAGTCAATAAAAATACGGACACACAGGAAGTAGGTCTCTTTCTCAGGGGAAGGATAGTAAGGGTAGCAGGTGTTAAGAAAGTGGTCTTAGCTCTTGGCTACTGCTCTCTGTTCTCTGGGCTTTTCACTCTGCATTTGTCTCTGTGTTTCTTATTTAATAAGACCGTTTAGAATAACATCTACAGTATTTTGTCTCATAAGGTTTTGACAGGGCTTTAAAAACAGAAACAACAAACCTTACAAATCTGTTGTGTATATATTGACTTCTGGTTTTGTGTTTTTAGGGGATTTCTGCATGTACAGACATGTATGTCTCTGTGTTTACAAATGTAGTTAATGCTTTTCTACAGCTCCTTTTCTTCTTTTTTTGTTGTTTGTTTGCTTGTTTTTTTCCCTTTTCTTTTCTTGTCCTATTTTTATTTTTATTTTGTTTGGTTTGCATTTATTTTATTTTATTATTATTATTTAATCACCTGTTTGTTTTTTAATGAGAGATAAAAAGGGTGTGGGTTCTAATGAGAATGAAGGTGGGGGGAATCTCAGAACAATTGGGTGATAGGAAACAGTGATCAGAATAAATTATATGAAAAAATCTATTCTCAATGATGGAAAGAAAAAGTTTTAAAATTTTTGATGTTCTTTAATGCATTAATAATTTGTACTAACTTCTTAATTTTGTTAATTTGTCCTTATCCTTTCTCTTAGCCTTTTGCATCTCATTGATCAGAATGTCAGCATTGTACTTTAATAAAATAAATAAGTACACAAATAAATGTTTCACAGTCTTTATCCACTTCCGTGGTCTATAAGCTTAATGAAGACTTTAGGTATGTTTTGACTTATTTAGTGTAGTACGCAGTTTATCACAGATACACATTTATTTTATGAATGATCACTTAGAAATGGTAGGGATCCTCAGATTTATAAATGAATAGACTGTTTCTCACCATAACTTCATTCAATTTTCTCAATGTTAGAAAAAACGTCCATGCTTTATATCTGTGCTTTGTTTTCCAATATAGCTACATCTAGCTACATAATTAAGACTTGTTTCTCTTACTTGGGCCTCAGTTTTCCTATTCAAGTTCTCCAACAAGGCTTTTAGTAACTATAATTCCTATGGAAAAAGTAAATATGACTTTTTGAAGATCTAATATGAACCTGAAAACTTTTGGATGAATGCTATTGGGGCAAGCTAGTTGTCCACAGTGTGTTCCTTTAATAACCAAAGTAGCATCTGCAATGAAGTGCAGTAGTATCACAATGTTAAGATACTCATTTGAAAAATGACTATATTTTGAGGCTTTTTCAGGGCAGTTAAATCAATTTAAGTAGGTAGCACTGAAGAGTAATTTCTCATTATTTTGCATTGATTTCCTTTCTTTTGCTTTCACTCGCTGTTAGGATTGAGGAGTCTCCAATCATCCCTCAGCATGTTTGAAATACAACATGGTGTTTTCATCCTCTTGATTAAAAATAATATGTTCAGTTTTAAAATTTGAATAATTCTCTTAAATGAATCACAACAATATATACACACAATATTGTTGGTTTCAGGGTGATAGATATATTTGCTAAAGACCAAGTTTGGGGATTTTAAATTCAATTACTCATAATGTGTCTGAGGAATGCATTAGTTATACCTTCTTCGCAGATTAAAACATGTGCTGATAGATAGAAAGTAATTTATGTAAGGTCACAAGCTAGAACTCAGATTGGGCTCTGTCTGAGACCACAGCTTGCATTCCTTTCATGATGCTTCAAAGTTATATTGTCTAATACAAACTCAGAATCCATACTTCATTAACACTAGAACATGTTTCAGTCTATCACATCAAATATACATCAGCAAAGAAATGTGCTTTAGTTTACAAATTGGCTGTAGAATAAACATATCCCAGACAACTATATAAGAAAGAACCTTGTGGTTGATTTTGGTGCTCCATTTGCTTTTGTCATACCTTTTTCTTCATAATTGGCTAATAATAATTTTATCTATGATTAAAATGTCAGTGCCAGGCACAGGATACCTTTCAGGAAGACTCCACAGATACCTAAAACAATATAGAAAATTATTGCCATTGTTCTTGATTGCTTACCATAGCTAGATGACAAGACCTACTGTTGAAGATACCATATACTTTGGTTGAAAAACATAAATAAATAGATCTTGAACTAAAAAAGAAGGTCTCTCCAAGTTGGACAGCTTTTACAATGATGGAAGATGCTATGCTAGATGCTAGGGTAGAAACTACATTAGTGGTCTTAACCAATGATGGAACATGCATATTGTAATACCAACATGCCAAAGATGTGCACACTGGCAAGCCTACTTATGGGGTAACCAATTACTCTCCTGATTAGACTTGAAGGCTGTTCTATTGGGGAAAATTCATGTATTGTACCATGAACATAGTCAAAGCAAGGGAAGTTTTAGGTGCTAGGAGAGAAACTATTGATGCTTTTATTCCAAGTGCTCATGTCAAATTAGCTGTTAACTATTCATGTTTATTACCATAGATTTGTGCTGCAGTCAACTTTGTGCAGAGAAGGTCCCTTTTTTTGGGGGGGGGGGTTTTGGAGCTGAGGATTGAACCCACTGTTTTGCACATGCTAGGCAAGCGCTCTACCATTGAGCTAAATCCCAATCCCCTGGTTTGATTTTTTTGAGACAGGGTTTCTTTGTGTAGCTTTGGCGCCTTTCCTGGAACTCACTCTGTGGCCCAGGCTGGCCTCAAACTCATAGAGATTAACCTGCCTCTGCTTCTTGAGTGCTGGGATGAAAGGTATGTGCCACCACCTCCTGGATTCAGAGAAGGTTCTTATTGAAATGGGTAATGATTAACACAGAGATGAATAAGTATTTGAAGTGTTGAGAATAAGTGATTGTGAGTGGTCAGCCACAGATGGGATACATCTCATTGGGATGCAGATGAACTACTGAGAAATCTTTGCTTTGTTAGGACCTCACAGATAGAATGCTATCATGTAGGTAAGAAGTAGTATCTGGAGAAAGATACCTTTCTACAAATTTATCTTTCTTGCACTAGAACAGTTATATAATCAAAATGTTTGAAAATCTTCTAGATCCTTCTACAGTTTTTCTTCTTCTCTTCCTTCCTTTTCTTTCTTTTTAGACAGGACTTCATGTAGCCAGTGTTGGCTATGTAGGCCTCAAATTTGTAGCAACAGTACTGATAAGTATCCAGAATGCTAGGATTACAGACATGTATCATAACCAGCTTCTACAAGGTTTTGTAAACAAAATATTTCAGTATTTGATGAATACTACTCACTGCAGAGAAGAACAAAAGCATACTTTTGATATTTTTAAAGCATATTTATGTGATGAATGATATAGGATGGGTGAGTGAAGATGTGTGATTGTGTGAGAATTGATTGGAAGAATAAATTCAAGTCTACTACTTAATACTATTGTTTATGTTCAAAACCCTATCACAAAGCTCTTATCATTCATGTCTTACTGTGTTATTACTAGTTTCTACTTCACTTCATACCATAAAAAGGTTCATTCAAATTCCAGCTGATCAAATGCATATTCACAGTTATAATGTCACTTACAGTTTTATTTCTCAAGGCCATAAGCTGATTTTATGCAGCCTACTGTCATCCTGTATTGTCATAGATAATATATAGAAAGTAGAATGCCTAGTTTGCTTTACTTTATCCAACATGCCCCCAAACACACTGTATAAAATATTCCTAATTTAGCTGTATCTGCAGTAAATCAGTATTGATGTTGCATTAATATTTATGTGGCTAAAAGAAAGAACATAGAATTTCACTAAAAATATTTTTGTAATTTGGATCAAACTTATATGAAAGAAACTACAACAAATAAACAGATGGGTGACAGTCACAGAAAATCTATAAGAAATTTCATTTCTGGTTATAAAGGACTTCCATGATCTTTGCAGATAGTGAAAACATGGATATATACAGATATACAATCTACATATAGACATCCCACACATGTATTATGTTGTTATGTTATGTTAATGACCAAATCAATACATATGAAAAGCTTTAAACTTTTTAGTATATTTAATTCTATTTATATCTATATATCATACACATAAATCCACATCCTATAGTCTATTGTACATATGCTTATGTATGAACCAGGATGCTACTAATTTTGGCTCTGTGAATCAAATAAATTACTTCAAAACATCTCCCATTTGAAATCCTCAAGTAAATTAACTCAAAAGAGTGGCATTATTGTGTAACTTTTTAAAATCTACATACTGTATGACAAAAAGCTGAGTGAAAAAAGGAGGGTTTAAAGCATTGTTAAGTGTCTCATTATTTTGTGTTTTTGCAAAAGAATATTTATCTGTTCTTTGGATAATCTGCTTAAATAAAAGCAGAGGTTGATGACAACAAATACTTGGTCTCAATAGAAAGTAACTGTCAGCCTGGGTAAAGGAGGATAATCTGAGGAGCAGGCCAGGCTAAGCATGGATCTGTAGTACCTAGAGAATAGCTTTGGCCTGTTCCAAATAACTATCTATTCTGTAGCCCGTTCTTTAAAAAAATGGTAAATTATAAAATAATGACTTTTTAAATGTTGAGTTCTTATATTCCACCATAAATAAACTATAGCCACATAGATAGATAGATAGATAGATAGATAGATAGATAGATAGATAATAGATTCTATTATGTGAAATCAAACTAGTTGTTTTGAAGAACAGTTCATACTCTGTGATTATATATTAATGCCCATTTATATGTACATATACATGTATATGCATAAACAGGAGAAATCAGTATTATGATATGGCCTTCTGATTTTCTGGTTTGTTTTATTCTTTGTTATTTTTTGTTGTTGTTGAAGTTGTTATTTTGCCTGTTGGTAAGTAAGGTTTAATTTTCAACTGTGGTAATTATTGCAAATGAGAACTTTAGTATCACTTATTTCTCTCCCTTCTCTCTCTAAACTCTCATCTGATTGTTTATCCTGTCATTTGTCACTATGTGTATTTTTTAATTGAGTATTTACTCTCTGATCCTCTGTGGATGAAGATAAATTTAAATTAAATAAAAGAAGCACTTTGGAGTAATTTTAAAAATTCCAAATAAATAGCACATAATTCTATAAATTACTGATGAATTCTGGGATACAGAGAGATTAAACTCACCTAAGTTCAAACCATTTTCCTTTTGGAAAATCTTCCTTTATTTTCAAGTCATTTTTTTCCAGGATATTTTAATGTTTGGATTTAAACAAACTGTTTCTGCTTTTTGTAAGTTCACTGAGTACCATAGTCGATCATGCAATTATCCACAATTGAGTAGGATCTTTATTTCTTACCCTCATGAGCATGTATATAAGTAAGCTTTATAAATTGTTCTTATATAGCTCAGAAACTTGAGCCTATCTATCTAGGTTCCTAATTTGATTTTTATTTTATTTTATTTTATTTTAATTTTGGGTTTTTCTAAACAGGGTTTGTCTGTGTAGCTTTGTGCCTTTCCTGGAACTTGCTTTGTGGACCAGGGTCACTGCGAACTCACAGAGATCCACCTGCCAAGTGCTGGGATTAAAGGTGTGCAACACCACCGCCTGTTGAGGTTCCTAATTTTAGTCAGAGTTGCCATAAAATCAAAGGATATTTCCATTAAATCAGAGATTTACAACTTAGATTACATTGTTTTATTTTATTTGTTTGTTTTCTGATCTAAAAAGGATGACCTTGTAGAGCAATTTTAAAGGATGAATGAGTGTTTGGAATGTAGCAGTTCAATTTTTTTTCTTCCTGTATGATCTTATCAAAGTCCCATACTAACAGTTTTGTTTGATGCTAAAATCAGTAGAACGATACCAAACCTCTTTTATTGATTACTTAGAAATTCGTATTCTTCTTGGCAAGCTAATTTAATAGGGTCACTTTTTTATTAATAATAACAATTACAGAGAGATCTTAATTTTAACTATTTATATCTTAGGATTGTAAATTTAGTAGTATGACCCTGAGTCCATTAAGACAACAAATAGATCAATATGCAAACTATTCTGGATTGTGTAAGAGTTAATTTGATATTCCCCTAACACTAAAGTCATTAAATTTGTTGTTATATAGCTCACAATCTGTAATCTATTTGATATGATCTTTCTGATATGAATCCAGTTTTTCTCAATATTCTTTTCTTTCCACTAAGAATAATGGAGTATTAAGATAAATTAATGGTTCTCCATAGTTTACTAGAGTAGTCTATGTAAGGCTAACCAAGAAAAAGGCCCCAATTGTATTCTACATTTCCAACTATTCCATCACCCGAGTTATATTATGCCATTTTGACAAGCTAATTTTGTGAAACTATGCTACTGTTTCTATATGACGAGCTGTGATTATGAACTTTTTCATTTTTCTTTAAATTTAGGGAATAAATCAGTACAGACATGTGGTGGTTTGAATAAGAATGGTCCACAAAGTCTCACTATTTGATTAAGAGGTGTGGGCTTGTTGGAAGAAATGTGGCACTGAAGGTGAGCTTTGAGGTTTCACAAGTACATGTCAAGCCCAGGGTCTCTCTCTTGGTTAGAAGATCAGACTGCAGAAATCTCTGCTCCTTTTCTAGCACCATTTTTGTTTCTGCACCACCATGCTTCCCACTGTGATGATAATGGACTAAACCTCTGAAACTGTGAGCCAACCTCAATTGAATGCTTTCTTTCGTAAGAGATGCAGCTGTCATGGTGTCTCTTCACAGCAATGGAATTTTACAAAGACAACATATTAATGAATGACAATATGTTTAAAACAAATTATAACAGTGGTATTGCCAAGGATGTGTATAATTACATATTTTTTTTTCTTTTCTTACATGTAATACAGAGTAAGTAGAGTGAAGAATCACTTTAACTTTCTATTTATTTTTCCTACTTTATTTTCATGTTAAAAATTCTTCAAATTTTTGGGCATAGGTGGCACATGCCTTTAATCCCAGCACTCAGGAGGCAGAAACAGGCAGATCTCTGTGAGTTCAAGGCCAGTCTGGTCTACAAAGAGAAATCTTGTCTTGAAAAAAACTAAACAAAAATCTGTTCAAGTTGCTTGGATTAATTTATCTCCATGCTTCCATATACTAGTACTTATAAATATTTATGCCTTTAAAATTGCACTGCATTGGAAAGTATAGAAATTGAAGGATATAAATAAAATATGTAATATAGTAAATGATAATAAATAATCCAAATGAAAAAATAGGAAAACTAATATGAATGCATTAAGCTGGCCCATTTGTTCAAGTTAGATAGGAATGTTTTCATTGAAATTATGGTATTAGAGCTCAGACCTAAATGAAATGAGGGCTCACATCAGATATGCACTGAAGGGAAGAAATATTACCAATAGAATAAACTATACAAACACTGATTAAGAGTTATGACATGTTCCAAGATTAGGCAGTAGGGCAGTGAGCCTTCGACAAAGTTAACAAGGGTTTGAGTAGACATACAATGCATAAAAAATGGAAAAGCAGTAAGCGGGCCCTTAAGGGGTAATGTATGGTTTTGTAGTACATTCCAGGTTGAAAAAAATGTTAAAAAATAAAAGTATTTGTTTTGTTTTAAATTTTTATTTATGTTTTATATATTAATGTTTTGCTTGGATGTATGTTTGTTCATCAAATGTATTCTTTGGTGGCTGCAAAGGTCAGAAAAGGGTACAAGATCCCTTGGGAGTGAAATTACAGATGGTTGTGAGCTGTCATACAGGTGTTGGGAATCAAACCCAAATCCTCTGGAAGAGCAGACAGTGCTCTAAATTGCTGAGCCAGCTCTCCAGTCTCCCATTTGTTCTTTTGAGCAAGATAATGATGTTTTATAATTTATATTCCAAGAGAATCATTCAGGTTGTATATTGATATACAGAAGACAGAGAAGACATTAATGAAATCAGTTTAATAGTCTAATATTACATACAAATGAGTGTATAGTTGCTAGGAATTAAGTCATTGGAGTATAGGAGCTGAGAAATGGCAGAATTCTGGGTATATTTTGACATGATTTAATAAATGGCACATAATTTGAGATGAAGAGACAAACTGAGTGTGAACTCTGAATATGTGCCCCATATTCAGCTGGACAATACAGCTCCAACTTGTTGAGATATGAAAGGATTTGAACAGTAGATTTAGTAAAAGAAAGCAAGATTTTAGTGCTATAGTATGTCAAATTAAAGTTGCCTGTCATCCATATGTGGTGACTCATCCCTATATTCTTAACAGTTTGGAGGCTAAGACAGGAGTATTTTCAATAATTTGAAGCCTGCCTATGATATATAGTAATTTACAGGCTAGCATAGATTTGAATAGGAAATCCTACCTCAAAAAAAGTGTGTTAGTCATGACACATCTGTGTAAATATGGTAAGTAGTTGAGTCTATGCATCTGGAGTTTATAGGAACATAAAGATGAGAAATTTGAATTTTATAATTATAAACATAAAGATGACACTTAGATACATGAGACTGAAATATACTACCAAACTAGTTCCTAATACCAAAAACATAAGACTCAACTTTGAAAGCTCTTCCATCAAAACTATGAAGAGAAGTGAATGACCTAACATAGCAGACAGGAAAAAAATGATGTGAATTCAAGTCAAAATATACTGAAATCAAAGTTAAAATAATGTGTTAAAGAAGGAGACAATTATAAATTGAGTCAAATCATGCTGATGGAAAATGCAAGGTGAAAACAGATGTTTTCCAAAGTGGCTGTACAAGTTTATACTCCCACCAACAGTGTAGGAGTGTTCCCCTTGCTCTACATCCTCTCCAACATGAGCTGTCTTCAGTGTTTTAGATCTTAGCCATTCTGACAAGTATAAGATGGTATCTCAGAGTCATTTTGATTTGCATTTTCCTGATGACTCAGGATGTTGAGCAATTCCTTAAACGTCTTTCAGCCATTTGAGATTCTTCTGTTGAGAATTCTCTGTTTAGCACTGTAGCCCATTTTTTAATTGGACTGTTCAGTATTTTGATGTCTAATTTCTTGAATTCTTTAGGTATTTTGGAGATCAGCCCTCTGTCAGATGTGGGATTGGTGAAGATTGTAGACAAGTTTCTAAACAGTCTTATTAAATAAGAAACATAGAGCCAAATACAGGGGTGAAAGCCATAGAGATCAATGCAATAGCACCAACTAACCTTACCTCACTACATGGCCTTAGCTTCCCAAGAGAGCCTCTTCCTGTCTAACCTGCGACTTTATTGCCTTGCTGTTCTGCCTTCTCATTGGCTCTTAACCCAGTCACCTCACTTCCTTGTCACTGCCTGTTTATGTAGATCTCCAGGTCTCTATGGTTGGTACTGGGATTAAAGATGTGTATCACCACGCTTGCCTATGTCCTTGAACACACAAAGACTCTGCCTGCCATGTGATCAGATTAAGGGTGTGTGCTACCACTGCCTGACTTCTGTTTATGGCTGACTATGACCTCTGATCTCCAGGCAAACTTTATTCATTAACATACAAATAAAATATCACATTTCAGCACAAATAAAATATCACCACAGAAGATCTTTTCCCATTCTGTAGGCTGTTGTTTTGTCTTATTTACCATGTCCTTTGCCTTACAAATCTTCTCAGTTTCAGGAGGTCCCATTTATTGATTTTTGATCTCAGTGTCTGTGCTATTGGTGTTATATTTAGGAAGTGGTCTCCTGTGTCAATGTGTTCAAGACTACTTCCTACTTTGACTTCTATCACATTCAGTGTAATTGGATTTATGTTGAGGTCTTTGTACGGAAGTTTCTCAGAAAATTGGGAATCCATCTTCCTCAAGACCCAGCTGTACCACTCTTGGGCATGTACCCAAGGAATGTTCAATCATACCACAGGGACACATGCTCAACTATGTTCATAACAGCATTACTTGTAATAGCCAGAACCTGGAAAAAAAAAACCTAGATGTC
Source organism: Peromyscus attwateri (assembly GCA_902168425.1). Taxonomy (NCBI): domain Eukaryota; kingdom Metazoa; phylum Chordata; class Mammalia; order Rodentia; family Cricetidae; genus Peromyscus; species Peromyscus attwateri. The sequence continues at coordinate 11,390 of CABHPP010117159.1, read as the reverse complement.
CCTCAACCAAAGAATGGATAAAAAATATGATACATATACACAATAGAGTACTACTTAGCAGGAAAAAAATGACATCATGAAATTTGCAGGCAAATGGATGGAACTAGAAAATACCATCCTTAGTGAGGTAACCCAGACTGAGAAGGACAAACTTGTAATGTATTCACTCATAAATGAAGACTAGATATAAAGCAAAGGATAACCAGACTACAGCCACAACTCCAGAGAAGCGAGCTAGCAAGGAGGACCCTAAGAGGGTTGCATGGATTGCCCTGAGAAGATGAAATAGATGAAATCACCATGAGTAAACTGGGTATGAGGGTGGGCAATGGAGGGTAGGGGATGGGGGATAAGAATATAAGGGAATGGGATGGTCAAGCTGGAACATGGACAGAGTGGGAGAGCAATGGGGATAGCTAGAAACTGGGTGATAGGGAAGTCCCCAGGGGTTCTCAAGAATGAGCCCAACTTAGACTACTAGCAATAGTGGAGAGGGTGCCTGAACTGGCTTACCCCATAATCAGATAAGTGACTACCCTAACTGTCATCACAGAACCTTCATCCAGTAACTGATGGAAGCAGATGCAGAGATCCACAGCCAAGCACTGAGTGAGCACTGGGAGTCCAGTTGAAGAGAGTGATGAGGGATTATATAAGAAAAGAGGGGGGGGCAAGATCATGATGGGGAAATCCACAAAGACAGCTGACCTGAGCTCATGGGAGCTCACAGACTCTAGATTGACAGGTAGGAAACCTACATGGGACAGACCTAGGCCTTCTACATGTTGGTGACAGTTGTGTAGCTTATTCTGTTTGTGGGGCCCCTAGCATCAGGACCAAGATCTGTCCCTGGTGCATGAGCTGGCTTTTTGGAATCTACTGCCTATGGCAAGATTCCTTGTTCAGTCTTGTTGCAGGGGGGAGGAGCTTGGTGTTGCCTCAACTTGATATGCCATGTTTTGTTGACTCTCGTGGGGGGTCTTACCCTTTCTAAGGAATGAATGGGAGAGGGTAGAAAGGAGGCAGGCAGAAGGAATAGGAGGAAAGAAGGGATGGGAAAATGTGGTTTGTATGTTAAACAAACAAACAAATGAATAATTTTCAGAAAAGGAAGAGGGCAAGAAGTTTGTACAGCTGGAGTAAATTTAATAAGATACAGAAGATTAAGAGCTATTCTCAAAGAGGTAACAAAAAGTGTGTTCTATAAAGTAGAAGTTCCAGTGTGAGTGGTAGAGTTCCACATGTAGTGGAGCGTGTGATGATATTCAGAAATCGTCACATAATTAGTAGTTATCAGATGCTTGCTTTAGGTTAGCTATAGAATTAACTTGGCTGCATTTGGATGTTCTAACACATATATAGAAGGGGTCCGGAAGAAAACTAATTCTAAGAGCCCACATTCAGATTCTAATTTAACATATATAAGAATGTTTTCTCATACTGTGGGTTCTGTTTTTTTTTGGGGGGGGGGCAGGGTTTCTCTGTGTAGCATTGCACCTGTCCTGTAACTCATTTTATAGCCTAGGCTGGCCTCAAACTCACAGAGATCTGCCTGCCTCTGCCTCCTGAGTGCTGGGATTAAAGGTATGTGCCACCACCTCTTGGCTTGTTTTTTACTCATACATAGTTAATCTTGAAAAGAGGCCTATAAAATATCTGTCAATTTTCCCCCTTTACCAGCTTTCAAAGTTCTATGTAGTAAAATAATTAGGTCTTATCTCCTATTTTTTCAATCTAATTTTTTCTCAATTGGTTCCTGTGGGATGACTCATCCCTAACAGGCTGGAGGGTCAGATGGCCCAAACAAGTAAAAAAGATACTTTGTGAGAGAGCCAGCCTGCGTCTGCCTGATGGTCTTAGCAACAGCAGCTGAAACATGATCTAGAGATGACCTGGACCAATGAGTAACAGCCATGTCACACCAGCAGATGCATATTCATCAGACCTCCCCCAAGGGTGGGGTGGAGGGTATATAAGGCTTGCCTCTTCCTGAATAAACTGAGCTTGTTGTTTCAACATTCTCCCAGAGTCTGTGTGGTTTGACTCTGCGCCTACTTGGCCCCCACCCCCAAAGGGAACAGCAGCAAGGACCCTGCTACAGGTTCTCAATTTTCTCCTTACTGTAACCATTCAGTGAGCATACTGTACAATGTCACATCTCAGTTTTTATTCATGTTCACTCTGCTTGAAATGTTCAAAGGATGGTTTTAGTTAGGTATGTTAAGACCCACAAATGTGACTGTCATTAAAGGAGAAATTTTTTACTAACATTTTCCTGGAAATAGGAGGCATATTGCATCATGTAGGACATGTGAGTAACATGACAGTATCAGTCAAAAGGCAGAGGTGGCAAGGTTTCTAAGTGATGGGTGATGTCTTTCTGTATACTGTGAATATGTGCTGCTCTGATTGGTTTATAAATAAAGCTGTTTGGCCAATGGTGAGGCAGAATAAGGTTAGGTGAGACATTCTAACTAGAGAGACAGGAAGGAAAAAGACAAAGAGAGGAGATGCTGCTAGCTGCTGCCAGGAGAAGCAAGATGTAAAGTACTAGAAAGCCACAAGCCACGTGGGAAAGTATAGATTTATAGAAATGGGTTAATTTAAGACGTAAAAGTTAGCTAGCGAGAAGCCTGAGCCATTAGGCCTTACAGTTTGTAGTTAATATAAGCTTCTGTGTGTTTATTTGGGACCAAGTGGCAGCAACACATGGGTGGGAAAGATTCCACAGGACCAGAGAAAACTTGTGGGTACATCTTAGTTACTATTCTGTTGCTATGAAGAGACATCATGACCAAGACAAGTTAAAGATAATATTTAATTGGAGCTTGCTTAAAGTTTTGGAGAGTTAGTCTATGATCACCATGGCATGAAGCATGGTGGAAGACAGACATGCAGACATGGTATTGAGAACTTACATCCTGTTCCATATGCAGTCAGGCAGGCAGATCAAGACTGTGCCTAGCATAAGCTTTTGAAATTTCAACGTCCACCCAAACTTTCTCACTCTGTGACAAACCTCTTCCAACAAGGCCACATCTCCTCCATCAAGGCCACACTTCCTAATCCTCCCCAAAGAGTTCTACTAAATAGGGAACATGCATTCAAATGTATGAGCCTCTGGGGGCCATTCTCATTCAAATCACCTGGGAGAAAAAATGTAGGTAAAAATCTTTTTTATTCCTTATTCAGGAAAGAAGAAAATGGGGTAAGCATGCTTAGAAAGAGTAAGAGGAATAATTTTACTGGTCTGTGAGGTACAAAGTCTGTTCTAGCTGTCAGATAACTGACCCTGGCATGAGTAAAGTAGATGATTAATGGAGATGCTAAAAGTACAAAAGATGAGGGACAAAGTATTTGCTGAGTATGATCCCAGATTGCACTATACAGAAGAAACAAATACGAAATTATAATTAATACAATTTCCTCAGACATTCTTTCTTTACTATGAATGAATTGAGTCATGATGTAAAATTCAGTTCAAATGTGTCTTTTGTCAAGTACTCTGTAATTAGTATATCAAAATTAATCACACTTTCCTCTTCACTGACAAAATCTTTTGTTTAATGTCTTCCTTAATTACATACCATGATCATGACCTAATAATTAATGTCTGTGTGAGTTACTAACCACATTATTTTAAAAAAATAGAAAAGCTATCTTTGGTAACAAATATTTCTGGTTGGGACATAAGTGACATAATGTGATATTATAAGGACCATAAAAAGTATTATTAAAATAACCTTGGAATAAGAATTTCTGACATTTTCTTATTAATGAAACAGGATATAGGGAATACGTATAGAGAAATAATATCAATTTCTTTGTATCTCAGTTTAAATTGAAAATTTTAAGCAAATGCTGATATGGTCAAATAAATACCTTAACAAAAACACAATTATTGGGACTAAGAAGATTGCTCAGTCAGTAAAACACTTGCTGTATATGCATGAGGACCTGAATTTTATTTCAAAACAACCATGTAAAAATCTGAATGTTGTAGGGTACATGTGTGTAGGGGATGTTGAGACATCATTTTAGTTTACGTGGTGATCTTTCAGTATAGGAAAAGATGCTGTCTCAAAATAAGTTGGACATCTGGCATTCACTTCTTGCCTCTATGTACACACTCTCACACACATACACTCACAACACATGCATGTTCTCACAGACATGAACATGTTTACACTCATGCATACACACAAAAATACAATTCCTAGTAAGAAACAACACTTTAGCTATACAAGTTTTTACATAAACTACATCAAGTTTGTACCTAGAATTTACTACTTGTTTTTTGTTTGTAAGTTACTGGCCTAAATAGTTTTGGCAATATTTAGATACATTCTCACCTGGTGGCCACATTACACTTTAGACTGAACCAATATTTATAATAATGAATTGAAAATACATAGTAAAATTTTCACTTGAATGACAACAGTATTTGTTAGTTAAGAATTACAGCTATTTTTGTACTCTTAATTAAGGACTATTTGATAGTCTTGTGACACTGTTGAACTCTGTGATAGTATAGTTTTGGAAGGGGTGAACACAATGTATTGCTAACAAGTGCTACAAATGGGAACATACCTCCCTTCCCAGGATTTGGCTAATATTGTTTATATGGTTTTCATGATGATAATAATAACAATAACAATAACAAACATCAAGTATAATGTGTCCTATACATCAATCTGGTAATTTGTAATTATTTCTATAAATACTGAGAAAGTATTGGCTGTCTCAGAAATACTTATATTTGATCAGAAAATTATTGGTACAAGTATTCACTGGTTTTATAATGCAACATGTAATTCTACATTAATTTCTAACTTCTATGCTTGTTATTTTCAGTTGCTTTTGAGCAACAGGTTATAATTTATACTAGTTAGCTGTGGTCTGCATGGGGGTCTTTATGTGTCATGTTTCTGAGCAGATAAGGATCATGTATGACATACCTCCTAGATTACTGCAAAACCTTTAATACTAAGTATCTTATGCCATTGTGATAATGTTATCTTCTTGGTAAAGATATAGCTGCTTTTATTTTGGGTTCTTAATAAAATATAGTACAGAGAATACTGCCAACAGACAGACAGCATAAAAAATGTTCTAAAGGAAGATAGAATATATATGATTTTCCTCTGATTAGGAGAGAAAAAACAAGTGAGTCTTGGCCTGAAGGTAAGTTACAGATGGGCAAGGCTTGGCTGGCACATGAGGATGCAGAATTGAATAAGATTCCCCAGTGAGAAATTATTGCATCTTGCCAAAAAAAAAAAAAATCAAGAAAAGAAATTGTCCCCTGTATATAGGGTCATTACACAAAACCTTTGCCTACTCCACCATCTGGTTTCTATGTCAAATAATATTAATTCAGCTTGTATTGGTCTGATTCTCAACCAGTTTAAACACAGCAAATGTTTCAGACATATACTGACATCTATATATGCATGTTTTCATGAGTATATAATCATTTGTGAGTAGTGAGGGCATAATGTCACATCAACAAATGAATAAATAGGTTATAGAGAAAGTCATATCTCAATAATGACAATTTACTAAGTACAGCATAAAATGGAACCTAATCCTTTAGAAACATTTTCAGTATTCTTATTTATCTTGAATATTGAAGTCTTGTCATGCAAAGAATCGCCAGCCTTAGAGAAAAATGCCTGGATAAAAAGTAAAATTAAGAAGAGATTCATTGTTAACAGGAAATGATTCACTGATTTATCACTTCCTTAAAAATATACCTTACTTTTCTCAAAATTAAAAACCATCCATTACTCAATAGTGGGAATACGTTCTGTTATTTAGGTTGTCTGACAATTCACAACCATTGGAACCAATCAATATTATCAGAATCATGTTACTATATTCTTCCAGCATCAATAAAAAACATTCAAGAAATTAACTAAAATAATGTATTTTACTGAATTGCTGTCAGACTCTGCTTATTTTTTGCTCTATTGATGAATCAATTTTAAATCCACTGACCTTATTTTCAACAGAGGGTACTTTCAAATTAAGATAGTAGGTGCTTTGCAGATGTCGCTGCATATTCATCAACCTAAAGAATAAAATCAGTCAGAAAGACTTTGAATGCTATAATTTTAATTTTTAAATTCTGAAGACAATCTAATGATTACATAATTATGAACATGTCAATTAGTTGCCTACTAGAAAAATTGTTTTTTAATAATATCTCAGTAACCTAAGGAAAATATCCCACAGTACAACTATAGTAGTTGGAGACTACATATATTTTGGGGGAAATTGTCTGGTAGATGCATTATTTTTCAATATACTGTGATTAAACAATTTTACAAGACTGAGAGCCAGTATTCATTAAATTACATTGCATATCTTACCTTGCACTATATACTTTGGAGAGGCACGTGAATGAATTGTACTTTTTTAAAATTTCCCCTATCACTGGAGAGAGAGAGAGAGAGAGAGAGAGAGAGAGAGAGAGAGAGAGAGAGAAAGAGAGAGAAAGAATTAGACTCAGGTTAGTATCAAGCAAAATATTCTTTAAAAGTATATTTCACAGTACAAACAGGACTTTAGAGATAAAAGTAAGGAGTGATGAAGAGTGGCTCACATTTCATGAGTCTTTGCTAATGTTGTGAAAACAAAAAAATGCAAAAACAGAGGATAGAATAGTCTCATCAATATTGTTGATCTAATGGGAAGGAACACCAGAATGCTGTACTGGCAATCCTTCAAATAAAAATATGCTCACTGATGACATGGTCCACCTCATATCTAATGTGAACAGATTGTGGAAGGTCATACAGAAAAAACAATGGCAAATAACATAGGGATGAATCCAGCTAGAGATCTTAATTAATACAATTGTGTTTTTTTTTTTTTTTTTTTTTTTGGAAAAAAACAAATTGGAAAATAAAACACATAAAGGGAGGGAAAATTTGTTCTACAATTATTGAATGCTTTCTTTAAAAATAACAACTTTACCAAGAATGTAACCTAAAATTAGGTTAAAGTTCTATACTACTGCATAGAATTTTGTTATACATCAGTATATCTGTAACAGTAGTTTTATTTAGAGACATGCCAATTTTGTGCTAGCCAAATACAAATAATCATAAGCTTAATGTTCTTCTGTAGTTGGTACTGTGTTGAATAAATGCACTTGGTCACTCATTTTTTGTTAGTGTCATAATCTGAATGTAAACAATTGAGAGTGGATGTGATTACAAACTACTCAAATAGATTAGCTCCAAATGATTATTTTAAGCAGTTCTATTTCAAATAGTGCAGAAAAGAATTATGGTAGAAATATTTTGTATTCTGACTTATTTATATATTTGTATCAGTTTTCTGATTCAAGCTAATTATACTACAGTTATCTATGAAAACCACATGGTGCAAAAATAAAGCACAGAGACCAGTTAAACATTAAAACTATATCACTTGCATGTTTAGAAACACTGTCAGGAAAACTATCATTCAAAGAATAATAGAAAGTGTTATCTTTATATTTTGAATCTATATGTACTGAACAAATGATTGTCTCTAGTGTGTGTCAATGTTGTACAAACTGAATGCAAAGAAGATAAAAAATGAGTGATAAAATAGCAGAATTCAGACTATTTTTAAAAGCTTGTGAGAATTGTGTTTCTCATAGGCAAATCAATGACAGAATGACTTTTTAACATTTTATTAGAATTTCTAATTTAAACATTTTTAGAAGAGCACAACCATCACTAAACACATTTTCTCATAACATTTGTCTTTGTAAAACTTTCTTTACTTGTGAAAACCATGTGTTTTTAAGATACACATCGTCAACAATAAAGTCATCTAGATCTTACAGGCACACAAAGATGTATACACCCTGACTCCCAGAACTTGTGAATATGGGTATTTTCACAATAAAATGACTTGACTGTTAAAATTAAGAATACTGAGTTGAGTAGACTATTCTATTCTTGTAGTTGAAATGTAGTAACAAGGATACTCAGAATAGAGTATGTGTCTCATAGTGAGACGAGAGAAAGGGGTGGTAGAAGTGTGTGTGTGTGTGTGTGTGTGTGTGTGTGTGTGTGTGTGTGTGTATTAATTAGTTTTAGTTATTAACTTGCCACAATCTAAAATAGTTTGGGAAGACATTTTCAGTGAGGGATTGTTTCAATTATGTTGGTATAGAGACATTTCTTTGGGGAATTTTCTTAATTAGGATAACTGAATTAGGAAAACCCACCCTGAGTGTGCAAGGCACCATTGTAAGGATGTCCTAATTACTTTCATATTGTTGTCATAAGGCACCATGACCAAGTCAACTTGTAGAAGAAAAAGTTTATTTGGTGCTTGTATTTTAGATAGCTAGAGTGCATAACCATCTTGTCAGGGAGCATGACAGTAGGCCAGCAGACACCTCAATGGAGCCGCAGCTAAAAGCTTACATCTTGATCCAGAAGAACAGGGTAGGAAGAGTTAATTGGGACTGGCCTGTGCTTTGTAAACCTCAAAGTCTACCCCCAGTGGCATATCTCCTTCAACAGGGTCATGCCTTCTAATACTTCTAAAACAGTTCTACCAACTTGGATGAAGTTTTCAAATATATGAATCTATAGGGGTTGTTCTCATTCAAACCACCATGATGGACTAAGCATGAAGTATCTAAATGTGCAAAAAATGATCTGAGCAAACATGCATGCATCCATTTTTCTCTGTTCTTTTCTGTAGTTGATGTGATGTGACTAGCTACTTGAAGTTCCTAATAATTTTATTTCCCTTATATGAGGACATTTAATCTGAAATTGTTAGCTAAAATAATCTCTCCCCTAAGTTTGCTTTCCATCATGGAATTTTATTGCAGCAACAGAAATAAAACTAGAAGTGTATGGGTGTGTAAGATGTTAAAAAATAAAGGAGAGAGGAAGCATAATTAAGAGACAGAGAGTGATTTGAGATAATCATACAGACTTTGAAGAATCCAGACCCAGTTTTCTCATAGAGGAAGAGCCTGGGAACCAAGGAGCATGATTAGGGCCCTGTTACTGCTAGAAAAGCCAAGGAATTAGATTCTCACCTAAAGCCCTTCTTTTTCTAAAGATTTTCTTTTCTTTCTTTTTTGCTTGCTTGCTTGATTTTCTTCCTTCTTTCTTTCCTTCCTTCCTTCCTTCCTTCATCCTTCCTTCCTTCCTTCCTTCCTTCCTTCCTTCCTTCCTTCCTTCC
>CABHPP010117158.1:25452-36133 GCA_902168425.1 Peromyscus attwateri | reverse complement strand
GGGTCCCTCATACAACATTTGCCTGTTAGGATGTAATGCAATTCCTTCCGCTTCGTTGCTGTATAATATTCCACTGTGTGAGTGCAGTAAATTTATCCATTCCACTGTGGATGGCCCCTAACTTCTCTAGCCCACATCCCAGCATGCCATTTTCCTGTCTTCTCTCAAACTTTCCACTTCCTCTAGTCCAGGGGGTCTCTTCTGCCTTTATTTTTATTTCCCATTCTTTACATTATGAAAATATTCTGGAAGGTCAAACCCAGAGCCTTGAGTATGCTAAGTGTATGCTCTGCTGCCAAGTCATACCCCTAGTCTTATGGAAAATACAGTATGTTAAATTTCCTGTCTGATTTTATTTCTTTGAGCCAGTGAGCCATATAGAGCCCTGGAACACATGATCCTCCTGCCTCCACCCCCCAGGTGCTGGGGTCCCAAGCATGTGCCACAAACCCTGAAATCAATTCCTATTTGAGACTGTACCACCTCTCGTGTGAGAAGAGCAACAGGTTCTGACTTGCTGGGCATACCTAGGCTAGCAGGTCACACACACACACACACACACACACACACACACACACACACACACACACACAGAGTCATCGGTTTCCCCTCCAGACACAGGAGAACTCATGACACTGCCCACTCCGAGGCTCATCCCACATGTAGACTATGGAGTCCCTGCTCCGGAGAGTCCTTTGAGGAAGTACTCCATGCCACACTCTTACTCACCCCCCTCCACACCCCATCTACCCCCTACCCTTCACCCCCCTCCATCTACAACGGTCCCTCCTTGGCAGGGACTGTCCAGGGCATAGACACATCTGGTGCCCGTGAGGCCAAGCCATGGACCTTCCATGTGCAGAGGGATCCTTCTCTCTAAGCTCTCCTCACGCACCTTGTCCCTGAGCCTCTCGGCTCTGAGCCATGGCCAGAGGGGACAACTTGGTTTTGGGGGAGGAAGAGTGGCCCATACACTTAGCGAACCCGGGACTCCTGTCTAACAACACTGAGGACACAGTCTGGGTGCCGCCAAAACCCAGAGGCTGGGTCAGGGGCAGCAAGCCAAAGAGACAGGAAGAAATGGACAGGGGGAGGAGGAGGAGGAAGTAAGCAGACTGAGAGAGAGACAAGCCACCCAAGCAGACCGGGCAGACCGAGATAAGGGCAGAGAAGAAGAAAGGCACAAGCCGTAAGTACACAGAGTACGAGCATGAATAGAGGCGCACAGCTAAGAGGGAACCGGGAAACGAAAAAAGAGGGACAGACAGGGACCCGGGAGCTCCCAAAGGCCACATCAGGGACGAGTTGAGCATCAAGACACATGATGACAGCCACGGCTTCAAAGAGCCCGTTGTGGGAAAAATAATAAACGAAGAAATCAAAAGGTGGGTTAAAACAGAATACAGACTCTCAAAGCACCTCCCCACATGGGACGTATAAGTCACGAAGGGTGAGACTGGGTGTGGTGGCACACCTGGAACCCCAACAGTCTGAGTTCAAGGTCAGCCTGAGACAGACGGGAGCTGTCTCAAAAAACAAATAAAGTGAGGAGATAGATTTCCCCGGCAGATGCCAGTCCAGTGTTCAAAGTCAGCTACTGTCACCCACGGGCAGGCTGAATGGAAGTCGCACACCTGGGAGGGGTGGCTGAGAGCAAAGTGTCATTCTGTGATATTCCTGCCAAAAGCCACAACCTGAATCTAATCAGGAGGAAACATCGGGCTGACCCAAGCAGAGGCACAGTCGACAAATGAAATGGCCTGGAGCCGTCACAAGTGACAAGGTTGCGAAAGCCAAGAGGCGACACAGAGATTCCCAGACAGGAGGAGACTCCAGACATGGCAGCCAAAAGCACTGGCTGTGTCTGAACTAGATGTGTGTGGTGGCCTTCAGGACATCTCAGGGACACCCGGTGTGAAATGCCATGGCATCTGAGCCTTAGATAGTAGTGACGCCTCCATGTTGTCCACCTCTGATAATGACCTCTGTGCACTGTGAAACCCAAGTCCTTGTGTGAAGATCAGGAAGGTATCGGGGAGGTGGGGGGGGGGGGGGCAGGTGGACCATGGGGGGGGGGGGGGGGGGGGGTGTCAGTAACTCACTCTCCCAATGTTCAGGAGAGAAAGAAAGATCTTGGTGTGGTATTTGCAACCCTTCTGAAGCTTGAGATTATTTCGAAATCAAAGACAGACAGACAGACTAGGTGAAAGGCTAGGGAAACAGAGACAAGTCCAGGGCAGAGGTAAAGCAAACGCAAGAATAGGGCCCAGGGTCCAGCAGTGCCTCCTGGTGGTCAGAGTGAGCAGCAGCACCCACTGGGCCGATCCTGAATACCCCACCCCCACCCCCACCGCCAACCAGGGGTCCGCTATTCCAGACAGCTACAACCTGGACCCAGAGGGGCTCCAGCCCCCTCCATTCCGCTGTCTCCCCTCCCATTTTCCCAGTTCAGACCTTGGCTGTCAGATTTCCTGGTCAATTTCGCCAGACATCCCTGGGAGGGGCCTCAGCCATGGCCCGGGGGTGGGGCGCGGGGGGTGGGGGTGGGGTGGGGTGTAAGAACACAGCGGGAATTTGGGAGTTTAGTTGGAGGACTATGTGAGGGAGGCAGACAGGAAGTCCCAAAGCATCCCAAGCCCCCCTCCTCCTCCCCACTAAAAGAAACAGTATTTGACATTCTAGCTAGCCTTCCCCCAACTCCCCCATCCTACACCCCCCAAGTCCAGCCCTTCTCCCAAATCCTTAGGAAAAGTCCTTTTCCCTGGAGCACAGAAAGAGTCCTTGCTGCCTAGTGGGCAGGAAGCAGGCAAGTGCAGCCTTCCAGACTGTTAGGAGAATATCCAGGTTCATGCCTGGGTTTGTGATCCTGCCTACCTGTCCTGGAAAACCTGAATTTATAAACTGTGGTGGACCTGGAAGGCAGATGATGGTCCCAGGGCTCTGACCTCCTTGGACCTGCTAATCAGCTCTGGGTGCCTTCCCTTCATCCAGCTCTGATGGAAGAACACTAGGCCTAGACTCTGGAGACCTGTTCCCAAGGCTGTGTGGCCTTGAGAGCATCAACAGCCTTCTCTGGGCCTCAAAATAATCAATACAGTGAAAAAGCTTAGGCCTGAGGTAGACAGCGTGAGGAATGAGGGGCGTGCTGACAGCTTTGGGGAGCACTGAATATGAGGGGTACCTATGGGGGCAAAAGTCAGGTCTGTCATCCCAGAGGAGTAGCAGGGACTCTGCCAGCCTCAGCGACCCTCACTAGGAAGCAGGGTGTCCAGTGATGTTGTAGAAAGGGCCACCACATGGGTTCTAATGTCACAGGACGGTGGAGGAGACAGTCCAGGGTGGGTTAGCCTCCCCCCCCCCCTGATACTCAAAGGAGATGCCACAACCCCAAAGACCAGAGGCAGATCTTGCCACAAGAGCAGGCTGATGTTTGAATCTGGCTGCCACCCTGCCCTCCTTCCCCATCTGGGATTGTTCCTCAGGTCCAGGCAGAGGATGAGAGTGAGCCCCATAAAGTCAACAAGCCCATAAAACGTGCAGTGCCATCCAAGGGCGATGGCTTGTTAGGACAATGATTGCCGTTTTTCCTGACAAGGGGCAGACAGCCACATGGGGCACAGCCAGGCCCTCCCTTCCCTGGATTAGCAGGCAAGCCCAGAGGCAGAAGGAGGCATTGGTTACAAGGCAAGGAGGGGTGTCCTGGTCCCACCTCCCTACAGGCCAGAGTTGGAGCCAGGAGAAGGGAAGGGGTCCAGCTGGAAGCCATTCCACCCTGCCCATAAGCCCCAACAGAGGGCTTTCACAGCCTAAGGCCTTGGCCTGTCTCAGCCCTTCCCTCTCCCCATTGAGCCAGCCAGAGGGTGTGGCACAACAGGCTGGACCATCAGGGGCCCTAGCCAGGCCTTGGTCCTGGTTGGGAAAAGCTGCTTGCAGGCAACTCCCAGCCTCGAGGGGCGGTGAGGCAGAGGGCTGTGTGCTAAAGGGGTCCAAGAGCTTCCTCCACCCATTGCGAGAAAATCCCCCAGCTCTGCCCTCCTCCGTGGCCAAGCACCTCTGGTGACTTAGAAAAAGACAGAAGTCTTTCGGCCAGAGAGCTAGGCATCCTGGGAGATGGGATGTCCAACAACTGAGATACGTGTCACCCTCCCCCTGCCACCTGGCTATCCAGTCCTCAAGGTCCCCTCACCCTTGGTCTGGGAGTCTCTTGACATCCCCCTCCAGATCTCATCTTCACATACCCCTCCCGAGCCCCCAGTTAAGGGCCTGCCCATGTTCTTGGTCACCCTAATGGAAAACTCTGAGTCACTCTTAGCGCCTCCCTGCCCTCCCCCATCCTCCCAGCAGCCAGTTGCCAGATCCTGTGACTTTTGCCTCCTAATTCTCTCCACAGACCTGTCCCTCTCCTGCTTTCCAGTTCTGCTCCCTCTGCCCATCCCCAGCCTCGTCACCTCTGCCTAGGGCTGTGGCAACAGCTTCCGGGACCTCCAACACCATTAGAACCACCTCAGCTCTTCGGGGGGCCATGACACCTCACTCACCGCAAAATGCTTCTTCCCTCAACTCCCGGGGTGTCCAGGGAACACTCTGTGCTCACTCACACTAGCGAGAGGATCATCCTCTGCCCCACCCAGCCTTCCTACCAGTCTCCATGCCCACTCCCCAACGTCCATCCCAAATCCACACAGGCTCTGCCCCCAGCCATGGCCCACCCATTGCACCCTCCGGCTACCATTTCATGTCTCCGTAGCTTTTTTTTTTTTTTTAAGTATAGCAGTACTGGCATTGGAGAGATGGCTAAGTGGTTAAGATTAAGACCGCTCTTCCAAAGGACCCAGGTTCAATTCCCAGCACCCACATGGTGGCTCACAACTGTCTGTAGCTCCAGTCCCAGGGAACCTGGCACACTCACACAGATAGACATGCAGGCAAAACACTAATGCACATAAAGTAAAAATAAACTACTCAAAAAAAAAATAGCAGTACTGAGGATTGAACCCAGAATTCTAGGCAAGCACACTACCACTCGGGCACATACCCACACCCTTTGTATCCAGTTTAAATACACGGTCAGCTTTCTCACACAAATGCAGCACTGGGTACCCTCATCCCAGGTTCTGGTTCAGTCCCCCCATGCCAGGTTCCTCAGTGTGATCCGTCTTGATCACTGTCCTATCCAGAAACTTCCTGGCAACATACTGCCATCTAGGTGGCCCAGCTAACCTGGCCCCCTCACCATACGTGGACTGCACAGGATTGTCCAGGATCCACCTCTCCACCAGTGGAACCTTCTAGAGCTCATCCTGATGGGTTAAACTTGCCAATTAGAACTCCCATGGTGGAGGGGGCGGTGTTCAGACAGGGCCTAGGGTCTGTTCCTGACCCACCCACATGTACCTCCCGTATCACACCTATCTCTCCTCACCTTCTCCCTCCTCTCTCCCTCTCCTTTTCTTTCCTCAACCCCTCTTTCCCTCTCTTCCTTCCTCCATCCCAGGCTCTTTCACAACTTAGTCCCTGGCATTACTACATCAAAACCTTCTGCTTCCCTGAGTCAAATCAACTACAGAACCAGGAAGTCATGGAGATGGAGACAGTCTGAGGTCCATGAACAAAGCCAGGTGCCATGGTGGCAGATGGCGTGGCTCCCTTGTTGAGCCCTCACAGTGACATCCTTCCAGGAGGCTGAGGAACCACCCTGGGTCATGTTTAAGGTAGAATGAGATAAAGACTCCGGTCTGTCCGAGACCAAGTCCCAAGTCCCCAATCCCTGCACTTAGTGTGACCTCTAACTGGGGTGTCCCCAGCTGTCCACAGTGATGATGGCAGGAGGGAGGCCTGGCATTCTATCACACCAGCATGCCTAGCTTAAGGGTCATATACTGGCTGCTTGTCTTAATCACCCTCAATCGTTTTTACCTCGTATACTTGTGTTCTGAGAGGTCACTTCTTCTGTGAATCTAGTTTGAAAACTTATCTCCTTGGAGCGGGAGAGATGGTTCAGTGGTTAAGAGCACCAGGTGCTCTTGCAGAGAACCTGAGTTCAATTTCCAGCATCCACATGGTGGCTCAAAACCATCTGTAACTCCAGTTCTTCTTCTAACTTCCATGGGTACATGGCACACATGCATACACACAGGAAAAACATTTATACACATAAAATAAAGTAAGTTTTTTTTAAAAAAAAAAAAAAAAGAAAGAAAGAAAGAAAGAAAAGAAAGAAAGAAAATCTATTTCCTGAACTGAGTGTGATGACACACACCTGTAATTACAGCATTCAGGAGACAGGCAGAAAGGGATGACAAGTCTGAGGACAGCCTGGACTACACAGCATGTCCAGGGCCAACCTGGGCTACATAGCAAAACTTTATCTCTTAAAAAACAACCCCTGGGGTCTTAGCTCAGTTGGAAGCCCACTTTCTCATCAACATGCACAAATCCCTGGGTTTATTGCCAGCACCAGATAAAACCAGGCATGATGATGCACACCTCTTTTTTTTTTTTTTTTAAAGTTTTTTTTTTATTAGGTATACAGCATGAATGACCACAGGCCAGAAGAGGGCACCAGATCTCGTTACAGATGGTTGTGAGCCACCATGTGGTTGCTGGGAATTGAACTCGGGACCTCTGGAAGAGCAGTCAGTGCTCTTAACCTCTGAGCCATCTCTCCAGCCCCGATGCACACCTCTTATCCCAGCACTTGGAAGGTGGAGACGGTAGTTCAAGATCATCCTCCATACATAGTGAGTTCAAGGCTGGCCTAAACTACACCAGACCGTCTTACCAATATACATATACATATATGCATATGCATATCCTGATGCTTTTCGCACTCATACAAGTTACCAGTTGACTAGAAGTTGCTTGAAGCATGTAGGCCCCTCCGTGGGTAGACAGGGCATAGAAGGAGCTTAAGTGGCCAAGCAGTTACGTGGTTTCTCACCACGTGGTCTCCCAAGCCATCCCTCACCTTTGAGGGTGCTGGACAAGATCTCTTTCAATCCAGAGGTTCAGTGGCCTCCCCAACCCATCGCCTTGTCTCAGGAACACTGAGCCCATTGGCAAGGTGGCCTTAAACAGCCCTCTTCCCCTGCATAACTCCCCTTCTACTGACCAAAGATGGACTGCTTGTCCCTTCCTACCTCACGGAATCAGTAAGGTTCAAAGGAAATTGTGCAAGCTGAAGAAGTGCACATGGATGGATAGGGCACAGAGAGAAAGCCACTGGGAACACACACCATGACCGAAAGCAACCGGGGGTGGGGGTGGGGGAGCAGTTACTACTTCTTAGAGGTTAGAGTCCATGATCAAGGGATGCCCAGAGAGGAACCTTGAGGACAGACCGTGGAAGAACACTGCCTACTGGCTTGCTCTCCATAGCTTGCTCAGCTTACATTTAACTATAACCCATGCCCACCTGCCCAGGGGTACCACTTACAGTGGGCTGAGCCCTCCCACATCAATCACGAGTCTAAAAAGAGCCCCCACAAACTTGCCTACAGGTCCATCTGAGGGAAGCAATGCTTCCCAGGTGTCAAGTTGACAAAAGTAAATAAATAAATAAATAGATAGATAAATAAATAAATAAATAAATAAATAAAATAAAAACAAAAACCTAACCAGCACCAGTGAGGGCGATGGGATTTGCGCTTGGACAAGTCATGCTCTGACCTCTGCAGAGGAAGACCTGCGCTCTGTGGCACTCTGATCCCATTCCCATTGGCCCTGACGCCCTGCTATGAAGAACTTCCCCAATGGAAAGCCCTAGCTGGCTAAGCAGATCACCTTCTATCCTGCTGCTATTGCTGGGTGTTAGGAGAGCTATCGGTCACTGAGCTCTCGTGTGTGACAGGCATTTGCCTAAAGGTATGTGGATTCCCACTGAAATTTTAGTAACTGGGTACATGGCTTAGCAGTAGAAACCTCATCACGTATGAGGCCCTGGGCTCCATCTTTTGCAGTAGAAAAAACAAAAACAAAAACGTATCAGCCCTACAGGTAGGTAGAAAAACCCAAGGCACAGAATGTGAAGAATGTCGCCATAGTCACACAGCTCAGGAATACCGGGGGACAGGGTCAAACCCAAGCACGTGGTACTTCCTGTCAATCCCGTGAAAAGGCAATGTGCTATTTCTCCCTGACCTGTGTGCCTCAAGGGTTACTTTAAGGACCTTTGCAACAGGAGAGTTTGGTTGCTGGTACTGGTTAGGACCTTGCAGCCTGACCCAAGTCCCTCTATCAAGAGGGTTCAAAGCAGAAGGCCAGCAGAGGAGCTGCCTGGCCAGAACCACTCAAAGAACATGAAGAACCTTTTGCCTGAAATACTCGGCCCTCGAAAGGACCCCAACTCGGAAACTGGGACCTGCCACTGTCGGCAGCTAGCTTGGAGAACAGTATCCAAGTTTCTGTGAGGTCCAGGACTGCTCCTTGGCCACGAGGCTTGCTCAGGGCAAGGTCAGGGCTGAGCTTGGTTCCAGTTCCTTGTTCTGGCCAAATGAACCTGAGAGCCAATGTCCTCACTAGAAGGAAAGGCTGAGTCTGCCTCCACACCCCACACCAACACAGTCAATGAATAGACGTGTAATTATTTTCTAAATAAGCCCCACTTGACTGTGTAATAGCAACTGGAAGCCTTTGGTGGGAAACCAACTTCTGCATAATGCACAGTGAGGCCCTCAGCTAATAAAGCAAGGTCGGCTCCTGGGGCTTGTGAGGGCTCTGGGCCACAGATGTGCGACTTCATGGATGCAACATCTGCAGTTCTTTCCAAAAAGAACGTGTGAACCCACATGCCCCGGGCACAATGCCTGCTTCCTCCAGACCCTGTCTTGACTGGCCCCACTGAGGCTGCATAGCTAACCAGTTCTTGGCCCCAGGAGAACTAGGCAGAGTCCTTGAACAGTTAGGAGAGACACAGGCCACACAAGTCCTGTCCCACCATGCTCTTCCCAGGGAGATCCAGGCCCATCACATCTGGATTCATGGGATCCTCCTAAGCCAAGGAGGTGTGGAGTAAGAGACAGGCCAACATTTTCTCAGTGCCTGGGTCCCCAATCTTTTAATTGTACTATATGAGTCTCACTACTTTACAGACAGGAACACTGAGGCTCAGAGCAGAAGCTGTCTTAACTAATACTGCCCATCTGGTAAATGATGGAGCTAGGATTCGAGCGCAGAACTGCCTAGTACCAAAGTTCACACACCTGCCTCACAGCCAGGCACCTCTCAATGCAGCCGACTCCCTGGACACTTTCCACAGCCTCCTTCCAGACCTTTCTTCTGACTGGTGCCACCAAGTCCTCTTCCCCTGCTGCTGCCAACAAACCCCAGCCTGGTCAATGCCCACCCTGGAGGGTGAAGGACTGCTACTGCGGCCTCAGGCAGGACATGGCATTCCAGGATGCTCCCTCTGCCTGTGTGTTCCCTCCCCCTGGAGAAAGACACAAAGGGATAGAACTGGGGCATTATAAGGAGGAGGGGAAAATGAGTATTCTGCTGGTCTTATAGAAGCTCAAGGAAGGTCATCCACACTTCCCTTCATCACTAGGCCCTGTTCCCCGGGAGGGCAGCCACACTCCAGGACCTCACTATGTGCCAGGGCACTACCCAGGGCACTAAGACACTCTCTCCCCGCAAGTTCTCTGAAAATCCCTTTCTCCATCCATGGGGAAATGGAGATCCACTAGGTTGAGGCCCTTCTCTCAAAACCTTTCAGCAGAAGTACCTACTGAGTCCTCTTGATGTCATCCAGGAGAGTCTAACTACATCCTTCCTGCAGGACACCCCACTCACCAGCATCCTCAGCCCAGATAGGAACTTGGCCAACACCCTTATCTTACAGGCAGCAGCAGTCCATCTAACTACTGGAGTATCCCCTGTACGGGATACTCCATGGTCCTCCATCCAGAGGCAGACATCTCACGGCACCCAGTCCATAGGTCACCCAAGACTCTCACCTTCTCCACAAAGTGACCCTGGGTACCTAGTCCCTCCCACCATTTCCCTCAGCCTCAGCCTGCCCTCTGCTTGACAGGCCTCCTGAGGACTAACTGTCTAGAACAGAGAGAGAGGGCAGGCAAGCCACATCTGGCCGCCCGCCCGTCTGAAGCCCCTTCCCCCAGCCAGCCGTGGCTCTCAGAAACCTCAGCCCTGGATGACTTCCTCGCCCTCCTGACCCCTGTGCATACCTCCCACAGCCCTGCAGAGTCCCTCTGAGAAAGGGGTCTCCTCTTACCCAACTCCCTGCAGCATCAAGCCAGCCCTCTCCCATCCCCCTTCCTGGGAGCCTCTGCCCATCACTGCTTCTAGCCTTAACCCCCCCCCCCCCAGCGTGGTCCCCAGACCTGTCTGCAGACCCCCATGCCCGCACACATCTTTTCAAAGGAAAGACAGGCAAGACAGAGAAATCCTGATGAGAACGGGAAACTGTGAAGGAAAGGTCTAGAAGAGGCAAACGTGACAGAAACAGAATTCCCACCAGATCGGCTTCTCTGGGTTTAAGATTCCAGATGACCATTCTGTTTCCCTAGTTCCCCATCTCCCACCCCTGGCCCGTGGACTGACCACTCCTCCTCAGGCTCCTGCACGGAGCGACTGAAGGGAATGACGATTCCCTCTCCACTGTTTAGAGGAGCAAAACATTCTCTTAAAAAGAAACAAACTTTCTGATTCTGCTCACAGTGCC
>CABHPP010117158.1:0-22454 GCA_902168425.1 Peromyscus attwateri | reverse complement strand
AAACTCAGAGATCCACCTGCCTCTGCCTCCTGAACGCTGGGATTAAAAGCATGTGTCATCATGCTGTGTTAAATGAAATTTACAAAACTAAAATTTTAAAAAGAGCCTGGCATGGTGGTGCATACCTTTAATCTCATCACTGAAGAGGCACAGGCAGGTAGATCTCTCTAAGTTCGAGGCCAGCCTGGTCTACATAATAAGATAATGAGTTGCAGGATAAGTCAATCAATCAGCCAGCCAACAGACCTAACACATTTTCTTATTTATTTTTTTTTTTGGGGGGGGGGTTCGAGCCAGGGTTTCTCTGTGTAGCTTTGCACCTTTCCTGGAACTCGCTCTGTAGACCAGGCTGGCCTCGAACTCACAGAGATCCGCCTGCCTCTGCCTCCCGAGTGCTGGGATTAAAGACGTGCGCCACCACCCGCCCGGCACATTTTCTTATTGTTAGCATCTCCCACCCTCTCCCAAACCCTTCATTCTCTCCCCTTGCATAGATGTGGGCGGCCCTACCTGCTACTTTTTCCCAAGCTTGCAATGCCCACCCGTCATCGGGACCCTGGATTTCTTCCTACGGTCAGCCATGGCCGCTGATCCGAGTTCCAGCAGGCTGCAGACTCACTAGAGGCTTTTCTCACCCTGGGAGCCCCACACTGTGCCTGGGGCCTGGATGTGTTACACGCAGCAAACACCAGGTCCACACCGGTGAGCTGGCTGGGTTCCCTGTGGGTGACTCCAAGAGCCTAGGAGCCCAACCACACCCTCTGCCACCCTGCCTCCCCAACAGGCAGCTAGGCAGCCTTTAGTGGTTTCATTCCAGCCCTCCTTCTACAGCAAAGATCTCTGGGCTCCTCCCTCTAGCCCCCTGCCCTGCGACCAGCTGAAGAAACAGGCTTGGCTGTCGGCTCTGGGCCAGTGGTGGCTTCCAGACACCCGGGGAGGATCCATGGGCCTGGGAATGAGTGAATGGAATTAAAATTGGCTGTCTCCATTCTTCCTCTGCTCCTCAGTTTCCTTGCCTGCAAAATGGTCAGGCTGATGGTCCCTAATGCCCACCCTCCACCCCCAGCTCTATTCCCTGCCTGGTTAAAGCTTCCTAGAGCAAGGTCCACCCAATCCATTCCTACTCCCCCCCACACACCTGGAGCATGTCCCTCAAACATCTCTGCTAGTGTCTCATCCAGTTCTAATTATGGCACTGAGCCACCCCCCTGTCCTCAACCGCCATCCCCTGTCCCCACCCGCCACAGAATCTGAAGGTCACAGCGCTTCGGAGATTTTTTTCAAGCTCAGCTGGTCTGAGTGTCACAGGAAGAAACTTCGGGGCCTGAGGGAGGGTAGGGAGGCAAGCAGAAACGCAGTTGTGGGGCTCGGGCTATAGCTTCGGAGGCCTGCATCCACACGGGCTACTCCTCAGTTCTTCGGATGAATCTCACTAATGAAGTCCCCAATCTACATTTTTATGTAAAAACTGACTACAAAAGATGAAAACTATAAATTTTAAAGTGTTAAATATAAATATATGTATACACACACACACACACACACACACACAAACTTGGAAGAGCAAACAAAGGATCTGCCAGAATGACCTGAACTCTGGGACACGTCTCACCTCACCTCAGGTCCTGTTGAGCAGATAACTAAGTGCACTGTGCTCAAGGGCAGTGGAGTGATCTCCCAGGAAGCGTCAGGAGCACAGCTCATGGTCCTCTAACTCCCAGACTCCAGATTTCCCAGGTCCCCCTGTTTCTCCTAAGCGTCCTGCTCAACGGACACCACCGGCCAAAGGTAGCCAGCCCTCTGCTCTTCCCCTGCACTGAGCACTCCGACCCTGACGCTGGACACCCCAAGCCTACCTCTAAGCCGGAGGAGGATGCAGAAGGCTGCAACACCCAGCTGTAGATCCCCACAGCACTCAGCTGCTGGATACATACCCCTCCTCCTCCTCCTCCTCCTCCTCCTCCTCCCTCCCTCCCTCCCCCCGCCCCCCTCCCACCAGACTCCGTCACTTGTCCTATCCCAGGAAAGACTGACACCGACTAACCAGCCATCCTACCAACCCTCATCTTAAAGGTGCAGGAAACCAGCACAGAGAGGTTGAAAAACTTGCTGCAGTCACACAGCTAGGACTGAGGCAATGGAGTCCCAGGCATCTGACTTCTCCTCGCCCGGGGATAGAGCTTTGTTTTGTCATCCCAGGAACATTATAGTCAGTCGCCCAGGGTCGGGAGCCATGCTCCCATATTCTGGTAACTGTTCACTGTCCTTTCCACTCCTTATTAAAGAGCTGACAATACAACTCCAGGAAGGGGGTCAGCTGCCTTGCCCAGGCTCAGCAGGGTAAAGAAAAGGAACAGAAGGAAGAGCTAAGGTTAAGTGCTCCTCTGACATGGGTCAAGATGAGACCCACCGGCTTGGCCATGGCAGGCAGGAGCTGGACTCTGCTGCTTCTAGTTCCATCCTTTCCAACAAGCCATGCCACATTCCCCCATCCACAAGCACTCTTTGAGGTCTTTGGAGTCTGGGAGCCAGTACCCCTGGCAGAGCCTCTCCGTACCACTCTGCTGGATGTTCATGGTACAACCGTGCAGGTAAGAACTGAGTGGGTTCTCCGGTCCTATCAGCAAACTCTGACATGAGATACTAGCCCCGAGCACCAGGCACTTCTTCCTGATGTCCACTAAGGCCCCTCCCAGGCCCTGCCCCCAAACCCAACACCCCTCTAAGACTAAGGCTGCTCCCCTGTACTCCAGAAATCTCTGAGTGCTCCATGGGAGGAAAAGGAGAGTCTCAAGCAGGCCCTATCCAGACTTCATTTCCCCAGCCAACACAGGAAGGATCATAGACACATCCTGCACTCCCCTCTCCCCCACCCCCAACCTCCCATCCACCAGTGCCCTGGATGGGGACAGTGTCTGGGCCCAATCCTGATAATTTTTAATAAGCTCCTTCCCGGCTCCATGATTTTGATCTCTTTCCCAGCTCTAATTTCCTGCCTGACTCTGGCCCTCAAAGGCTGCAAGAGGCAGCTGCAGGCGCTTATCGCCCTTGCTGCCGCCCCCAGGTCAGTCCTGGCCCCAGAGGTGGTAGAGTAGGGCATGGCGGGTGGATCCTCTCCTACCCTGCAGATGAGGAGGAAGGGGGATTGCTGGACAGCTGGATCCACTAACCTGGTCCTGGTTGGCCATTTCTCCCTGCAGACTGTTCCCAAAGCTGAAAAACCAGTCTCCGCAACATCTGAACTCAGAGCCTAAGGGACAGTGGCTGGGGCTCTAGCCCTGCACTCCCCAGGGGCTGTGCTGCCTCCCAGCCAATCCCCAGGGACAACGCATTTTGCTGGAAGATTTCGAAGCTTATCTTAGGTGACTGGGGTAGAAGCCCGCTGGCACCCTTCCCCACTGCGGAACGGCAGAGAGGGAAACTGAGGTACAGAAGCAGAACGAGTAAAAGAGGAGCCAGACATTCCTGAGAAGTAGGATAAAGGAAAGAATGACTACTGAAATCCTCCCATGCCTGAAGGAGGCAAGAGTGAGGTCAGGACCAAGACATCCTTCATTTTTGTTGAGTTCCTTCAATAGAGCAAGCACATTGTTAAATGCCTACATGAACTACCTCACATTCCATACAGCACTCTAACGATGTGGACATTTTTATAATTTCCATTCTATACACAGGAAAACTAGTACAGGCAACTGTCACAGCCCAGATTCTCAGCTGGTCGGTGAGAATGCCAGAATTCCAAAGGCCGGCTCCATCACTGAGTCCCTTAAACCACAATGGTCTACCATGCCCACCGTTCTGGAGCTGAGCTAGTGCCCCCAAAGAAATGGAGAGTGAATCAAAAAACCATAGGCCTCAGCCTCTGGAAGCAGTCCCCTCAAGAGAGGCTCCTGGGGCAATAGCCATGTTGTTGGGGGTCCCCCTGCCCCTCCAGGGGCTAAGTCAAGATTACTGGCCATATTTCCAGTTCCTTATCCTAGCCATGGCCCACATAAACTACTTTGAGGTCACTACCCAGGATGTAGCTAGAGGAATCCCAGAGAGACGAATGTTTAACCAGGACCCCCATCCTCAGTACAGCAAGTACCACCTCACCACCACCCCCAAAATCCACCTGCTGGTCCCTCCCTGGGACCCCATTCTCTCCTTATCCCGTTCCAAGGTCCCTCTACCCTTCTGAATAGGCAGAAAGTCCTTCCAGAAGCCCACCAGTGGCCACTCCCTTTGCCTCTCATTTATCTTCCTGCATTAATTCCAGGACCTCTGAGATGGAGAGGGAGGTATTTCCAGGAAAAGGGCTCCTCTTCCTACTTAAATTTCAAACCAAACTCCAAAAATGGTCCCCTGTCCCCTAATTTCCAGGACCATTCCAAGACTCAGGGCTATCCTTCAGACTTCTGATGCTGAGCGGTTTGCCCTGTTGGAGTGACAGCGACTCCCCCTCCTGGATCCGCTAGCATGAGCTAGGGACTCCCCAGGATTCCCCACAGTGATGAGAGAGAGCCAAGCTGACCAGACCACAGTGGTGAATCTCTGAACACGAGGTAATCCATCAAACTTAAGGGGGGTAAGGAGGAGTTGGCTGGAGGGCTGGAAGGGACCAGGTGTCGCGTTACCTGGCTGCGAAGGCAGAGGCGCAGGGGCAAGAGGCAGGAGAAGAGGTACTTGCCCCAGCGGATCACACAGGAAAAGCACCAGCTCAGACGAGTCATGTTGCCGGGGGAAGTGGGTGTCCGGGAAAGTGGGGGCTCGCGAGCCGCAAAAGGAGGACTGGCGGTACCAGTTGGGGACTGAGGGACAGAAAACCAGCGCCCTGCGCTGGGCATCTCCCGGGGCTTCGGTCCCTGAGGAGCAGCTGGGGTATCCTGCCCCCTCTAGCGGGAGGAGCGGGGCAGCGGACCCTCGGCGAGGTGCCAGCCTGGCTCCATCTCCTCCGACCCCCTTCGGGCAGCTGCAAAGCGCTTCCACCCCGGGGGACTTCCTCGGCCGCTCCCTCTCTCCTCCCGCCGCGGCGGCGACGTGCCAGCCTCCAACCTCTGTCTCCGGCTTCCCCGGCTCTGCACCCCGGCAACTTCTGAGGCGGTAGGGACCCGGCAGAGGCGGTGCCAGGCGCAGGGCGGCCGCCTGCGGGAAGGAGCGACAGCAGCATTGTGCTCGCGCTGCAGTGAGTGTGTGAGTGTGAGTGTGTGTGCGCGCACGTGGATTCCCTCCAGGCCTCCCTCCAATTCCGAGATTGCTCCCCAGAGCATAATGTGATTAACTTAAACGGAGGCCATCGGAACAGAAACATGCATGCGCAGGGCATGCATGGGGACACATATCAACTTAGACACCCTCTGATCCTGGCCACACCCCTACTCATCGTCGGAGATCCCTTTCCAGCTCCCTCCAGATGTGAGGGTGCCCAGAGTCCAAAGCACCCCAACAGGTTGGAAGGACCACGCCTCCCTTCTGCTCGGGTGTAGCGTGCTCCTCTTCTCCCTTTTCACTGTGCCCTGCCGGGTGCCACTTCCCTGTCTCTGTGGGACTCTGGGGGTTGTAGACGGGGTTGCTTTCGGGAATAGTGTTTGGGGTCACCATACTAGGACCCTGGAACTAGAAAAGGAAAAAGCAAAGAGGAGCGACGCAAGGCTCTGGAGAAACAGGCAGACAAAGGCGGACAGAGCCAGGCGGGGACCCACAAGCAAGAGTGGGGGAGTGGCGGCAGCCAGCGCAGAATTTCGCCTGAATCTGTGGCTGCCGAGAAACTCAGAGGGCAGCGGGCCAGGACTGGAGAGAAGGGGGCGGGAGCTGTGGCTGCTTCCTCAGCAACTGGACCCGGGGGGCCCTGCAGACCCTGGCCCCACCTCTACTGCCGCAATCCCCATTTCAAGGCCGGATTTCCTGGGGGTGTGTACCGCTGTCCCCTAACTTCCAGGGTCTTTTTCAACTTGCAGCTAAGGGCCTGAAAAAAAGTCTTGCCAGCTACTCCTGCCCCCTCCCCCGGGACTCTTCTGCAATGCAGTGGCGTTCATAAGCCCACCCCTGGACAACACAAGGGGGCGGGTAGGAAGAATAGTAAAGGCTGGCTGGAGAGAAAAGAGGCAGCTCCTGGTGTGCAGATAGACAGGGGCAGACGGACATAAGGGCGGCTTCTCAACGCTAACTATCCCCAATCGAAGGGCCCCCATGCTGAAACTTCAAAATGAAGACTGGAGGGACTCCAGGGAGCTAGGTGGTGAGAAGTGGTCTGATTCCGTTCACGTGAGCCCATTCCTAAGGGGTGGACCTTTGTCTGTGCCCACCATGCCCAGTAAAGACTCTGGCTCTGCTCAGTCCTGTTCCAGGCCTGAGGGGAGCCTTCGCTCTCCACAGCTTTCCCACCTTGGGGCTACAGGAAACACATTGAGATTGGAGGAAATGGAGTTTAATCCACAGCACGTGGGATGACACTTAATTGAAAGAATCCCTTGCTGAATTTTTAAAGATGGGAGGAAATTCCTCGGATGGAATTGGCTGACATGAGGCCCTGCCTAGCCTGAGGGAGGAAAGCAAGGTAGCTTTTCCTTCAAAGGCTTCTCAAAGTCTTCTCGGTGATTAGGGTATGAGAGACACACCACAGAGCTGGAAGGAAGAAGGGCTGGTGGGCAGGAAGGGAAGGAAGAGATCACAAGACTCAGGCTTCTGCAGCCGGGAACCCTTCTAGACAGGGCTCATGGGCAAAGCTCTCCACTTTAAGCTCTGCACCATAGGCCGACCACCCTCCCCAGAGAGAAGGAAGAGTTCATGACACACAGGACAGGAAGACAGGCCTGCCTGCAGCTGCCTGGAGAGTCCTCACAGCTCCACCACACCATGCATGTCTCAACTCATGAGAGTCAGCGTAACCTTCCACGGATCCCCAAATTCCACCAGAGTCGCTGCAGAATCTCCACACCTCTTAAAGCCATTCCATAACCTCCTGGAAGGTTCTGGCAAGGACCCTTTTTACTTCCTTTTCCTTCAAAACTCCGTGGACGAAGAGTGAGGGTGAGCTTCCAGTTCCCAAAGGTCTCTTCCCATTCTTGTTTTGTTTTGTTTGAGACAGGGTCTTAACTGTGTCGGCCTGGCTGACCTGGAACTCACTACATAGACCAGGCTGGCCTCGAACTCATACAGATCTGCCTGTCTCTGCCTCCCGAGTGCTGATATCACAGGCTTAAGCCGCTGTGCCCACCTTCTCCTTCCAATCTTGCTCCCCTTACTCCCTCAAGTCACTCAGGACACCAGCAACTCCATCCAGTTCCCAGTAGCTTCTTGGTATCCCATCCACCCCCGCCAGCTCTGCTTCTAGGCCTCTGAGCCCCAGGAACAAAGGTACAAGGTTCCTCATCCATGGACCAGACGCACAGACGCAGGAGACAGTGGGTTAAAAGTGAAGCATGGTGTAAGAGGATTAGGTGAGTCTAGGTGGGACCCTGTCTGTTAGAAGGCTGCACTAGCAAACACCACACAAAGACTTCTCTACTGCCTCTATGTGGGGGTCCAGCAGTGACCCTCAGTTCTCATCTCTCCCTCTCCAGTGACACTTTCATTACATTTATTTTTTGTTTGTTTGTTTGTTTGTTTACTTATTTATTTGGGAAGCATGCCCATGTCATGGCCTTGCACGTGGAGGTCAAAGTTCAATCTCCAGGAGTCGGTCCTCTCCTTCTACCCAGTGGGTCCTGTGGGTTGAATTCAGGTTGTCGGGCTTGGCAGCAAGCAGTTATATCCATTGAGCCATTCCCCCAGTCCCCCAGTGACATTTGTAAAGAGCTGATCACCATCCATCGAATGCCTGACGGTTCCTTACCTTCCTGTCCATTAGGCATGACCTTCTCCAGGCTTCCATAGACCCAGAGACCTGACTTCCAGCCCTGACACCCCCTGCTCTTCCTCCTCTCCACTCCCTGCCCCACCCCCACCAGGCTCCATATGGGCACAGGATAGGAGGCTGTGCTGTGGGTCCATCAGGGATGGAAAGAATAGGCATTTCTTCCTCCACTGTGAGCCCATGGTTGCGTAAGCTCCTGCCACCTCAAACCTGGCACCGTGATGGGCTATGCCCCCTCAAACTGTCAGCCAAAGTGAGTATGTCTGCGCATGAGTTGATTTTGTCCAGTATTTGTTGTTGTTGTTTTGGTTTTGGTTTGTTTGTTTGCTTGCTTTTTGTTTTGGTTTTTTTGAGACAGGGTTTCTCTGTGTAACAGCTCTAGCTATCCTGGAACTCACTCCGTAGACCAGGCTGGCCTGGAACTCACAGAGATCCCCCAGCCTCTGCCCCTCAAGCGCTGAGATTAAAGGCCTGCACCACCACTACCTAGCTTTGTTGGGTATTTAAAAAAAAATTTATCTCATTTCATGCGTGTGTGTGTGTGTGTGTGTGTGTGTGTGTGTGAGTGATGTGTGTGCAGGTAGCCACAGAGGCCAGAATACGGCATCAGATCACCAGGATCACAGATAGGTGAGAGCTACCTGATGTGAGTGGTGTTCGGAACTGAACTGGAAGAAGATTCCAACCCAGAGCAAGGTGGGGGTGGAGGCTACCTGTGATCTACCCACCCACACACACCTACATATTCTTGGGTCGGGGCCAGGGAGGTCCCCTTTTCCCACAGCAAACCAAGGGAAGAAGGAAAGTGTTCCCAGAGGGGCCAGCGCAGGTGTCGGGAAACAAGAGAGCAGGTCACTGCCCAGCTGTGCCCTGGGACAGCCGTGGGAGGAAAGCCTACCTGGCAGCAGAGCACAGAGTCTCCTCTGTGTTCGCCCCTAAGGGCTGCAGTGCCCCAGTCTTTCCGGACAAAGGCAACTCCTGTTAGAGGAGAATCCCTGAGCATTTGATCTCGGGCTCCATGTCTAACTTTCACACCTAGAGAGAGATGTGCAAGCATGGCTCCCTGGGGACCTCCCAACCCTTCTCCATGAAGGGCCTAGCTCCAGCAATCCCCTCTCGTTCCCCACCCAACACCTGCTCACAATCAGAGCTTGAGTCCCTACCCTCTCTTGTGATGCTCTTGGGCCCCCGGGAGGTTTGCAGTCAAATGCTCCCTCCCCTCCCAGGTTGGCCCGTGGGCTCCCACACCAGAGATGGTTCTCCTCACCTGCACTCACATGATCAATTAGCCAACCAGACCCAAGGCGCAGAAACTCACACCCAGCCCCAGGCCACTCTGCATACGGCAGAGCAGAGATTCCTTACAGAATAGGCCTGACACAGCTGGGCTCCAGGGGCAACAGCTCCAGGCAGCCTCCTCTGTCTGGCCAGCCCACAGAAGTCCTTCCATTCCGGCCAGCCCCTCTGTGGGCACTGATAGCTCATTTCCTCTGAGTTCTTGGCACAATTCCTTGTTGATACATCTATTCGCCTTTTCACGATCTCCCCTCCTTCCCCACCATAAGGCCAGCTCTAGAGGACACTGTCCGTCACTCCCAGGTGCACCCTAGTAGCTAGCGCTGACATGTGGGGATCTGACATGGGGGATCCGGCATGTGGGCAGTAAACGTGAGCGACTTGGTTAAGTTGGCCGTTTGATTGTAAGAGGGAAGGAAGGAAAAAAGAAGAGAGGAGGGTGTGAAGGGAGAGACATCCTTTCCTGTTTCCAGATCCTGGCCAGTGGTGACTGTCACTTGGAGAGCTCTGGTGTTACTGCAGTTTGGCCAACAAAGTCTTTATGTCTCCACTCCACCCACCCCGACAAGATCCCTCTTCTGATCCAGCCCTCCAACACCTACTCAAACTTAGAGATGTCCCATCCGTTCCCCACCCTTGCTTTTCACCAGACCCTGGAGCCCTGAAGGGTCCAGTGATTTGTCAAGGGTCGCATGGCCAGCAAGTGGCAGTATCCAAGCTGGTAGGGGCCCCTGCCGTTGGTCCATTGCTTTTCCATAGCATAACACAGTAGCCAGAAGGAAGGAGGACTATGGCTAGCCACCTGGGGATGTCCCTTCACCACTGCTAACCCAGGTCTGTGATCTGTGAAAGTCAGGAAGTTCCTCCTGATACCTAACCTCCAGTCCCCCTCTCAAATTCCAAACTGTTTCCTTGAGTCTGCCTTCCTGGGGGAGAACAGCTTGGTCACTCTCTTCTACACAATAAATGCCTTCAGACGCTGGCAGCATGTTATTCAAGCCCCCTCCTCTCCCCCACCCCCACCACTCTGTTCTCTGGGCTGAGAATCCTGGTCCTCTGGGCCCTTTTCCAAATGATTTCCATCACCACTCAGCCGCCTAGGACATGATTAACGGTGGGTGGGGGAGGAGCGGGGACAGGCCAAGCAGGCTATTGATCCACTAGGGACCCCCAGGGTGGGGAAGGAAGGACAAGGGTTCTGAGGTCATCCTGGTCACCCCTTCACCCTGTTCTTTGCGGGGGGGGGGGGGGGGCAGAATGGAGACTGCATCCTGGGAGCTCGGCTGCTGGGTGGGAGCCCAGGCTCCCACAATAAGATTACAGCAGGAAAGGTCTAATTGATTCTGATGGATCCGAGAGAGGCAGGGATGAATGGAGGGTAGGAAGAAGTGCAAGGAAGGAGGCCAGAGGAAGGGATCAGGAGAGCTGGTCTGGGAAACCCCTGTGCATCAACACTAGCTAATCACCACGGTGTACCCTGCCCCCACCTCCACGGCCCCGCCCCTCCTGGGAAGCCAGCGACGATGGCCAGCCTCACCCCCAACTCCACAGAGAGGCAGAAAGCCGACCTACAGCCTCAAGACTAGGAACCCGGATGAGAAAGAAAGGCAGAGACAAAGGCAGTCAGTCCCCTGAGGGAGAGATGGGGCGCAGCCTGAGGCACAGACGGAGAAATAGGTTCTGTCCACCCCTCCTTGACCATGTCATTTCACTGGGCCTCTTTCTCAAGCCATGTCCAGAGCAATGGATAAGGAGGGGGGGGCGGGCCTGAAAAGTGGACCCCCTGACTCTCCACTCCTTCCTTAGCCTCAGCCTGAAGCCTACAGCTTTCTGAGAATAGGGGCAGAAGCCAGATCATTGGGACAGGCCCCTTTAGGGCACAGGGGACAGAAGAAGGGAAAAGACCCCCAAGAGAAAACTCCAAATTGGCAGAAGGAGGGGGCTGAACAGAACCTCAACAGACTAGAGCAGGGAGAGGAGCGTGAGTGGAGAGGAGGGCAGAGCAGGCAGACCTGGGGAGGGGGCAAGCTGAGGAAGAAGGAGGTAACTGGCTCCTCCCTTCTAGAAAGAGCAAGGGAGGGAAGAGAGGGACACAGGAAGAAGAGAGACGGCACAGGGCACAGCCAGCCATCCAGGGACACAAGCCAGACCTGGCCTCATCCACGGACTGCAGAAACAGAAGGTCCTGACAAGGCTGCCTTCCCGGGCTCAGCCCACAGGAGACAGGTTGCTGGGGGTGGGGGTGGGGTGGGAGGGATGTCCAAGCTCAGGTCTCCAGATGGCTACAGCCACCAAGGCCAATGACCTGGGACACTTGGCTCCTTAGAAGGACCTAGGACAGGTCCAGAACAGGGTCCTAGATGGTGCAATGTGGTCAGAAGTCCGCCTAGACGTTAAGTCCTTTCCCACTCCACAGACACAAGAAACATGGCACCCCAGTACCCTGGTTGGTTCTAAACAGCTCTACCCTTCAAGTCAAAGCTAGGCACTCTCCTTGAGGTCTGCAGACCTCCTCCCCCAATCTGAGTGGTACAATTTGGATTCCTCCTCACCCTAACCCAAAACTCCCAACCCCACTCCAGAATCCCTTGAGCCTAGTTTCTGACACATTTTCTTTCTTTTTTTTTTTTTTCTTTTCTTTTCTTTTTTTTCCCCGAGACAAGGTTTCTCTGTATAACAGTCCTGGCTGTCCTGGAATTCATTCTGTAGACCAGACTGGCCTCGAACTCACTGAGATCTGACTGCCTCTGCCTCCCAAGTGCTGAGATTAAAGGTGTGCGCCACCACTGCCCGGCTCTTCTGATACATTTTGTTCTTGCTCTATCTGGTAGCTTCAGGGAAGAATGTGCCTGACCAGGCTCAAGCAGATCAGAGAGAAGGTCCTATCTGGCCCTGTGAATAGACCCAACTGGGCCCCAGCCCCTCTAGGAGCCTCAGAGTTCTCATCTGTGAAATGGGCATCACTTCCCTTATCCCCTCTCATCTCCCAGAGAGAAAGACCCAAAAACAAAAGCTACAAAGAGACTAGCATTCAAATCCTGACCCTGGAACCCGTGGGGCACATGACCTTGAGGACACTGTGTCCCTATCCTGAGCTACTATTAACATCTTCAGTAGAATGGAGACACGGAGCAGACCTCCCAGGATAGCATAAGGAGTGAGTTAAATGTAGAAATGCTTGTACCAGCTTGAGAGACCGGCACCCTTCGGTGCCCGGACAAGTATCTTAAGACCTGGGATCAGTTGGAGAAGATGCCCTGGGCCTGTTCCCCACAGCTCTTCCTAGCCTGCCAACTACACACTGACCACCTCATCCACCAGACAGCACTCCAGCCAGGGCCCTCCAGCAGAGCACGGTGTCTAGAACACGCAGTTCATATCCCAAGCCAGGCATGAACACCGAGGGAGAGGAGCCAGGCGTCCCCAGAGGACTCGAAAATAGTGCTGGCGAAGGATGGGAAGTGGGCCAAAGAAGAGGTAAGATGGGATGCAGGAAGAGGCTTGGGTCCAAGAAAAGGGGGGACAAGAGGCTGCCTCTCCAGCAGAGGAGACCGAAATGGAAGCCCAGTAATGAACTCCTGGGACCCCACCCCCACCCCAAGGATGAATGGGAGGAAACGAGCCAGGACTGAAGCAGAAAATACTTAAGTTGGACAGCAGGAAGCACCTCCAATGAGATATAACACTGCTGGAGCGACTTCTGTACCCCCCCCCCACCGTTCTCCACACTTCTCTTTTAAACCCCTCGAAAACAGTCCCCCATTTTCAGCACAAAATCTCATCATTTCCTCTTCACCTCTTCAGGAAACCCTGTATCCAGAGTCTTCATTCTCACTGAGCTCCACACCCGCCAAGGAATTATCTTGCAAAACCCAGAACGCACACCTACCATCCACAGGTCTGAGTTGTCAGCCCCCCTGGGGAATGAGGCCACTTTCCAACCAGACAGCTGTTCCCATCCAACTCTTCCCCAGCTGGGCCACACCTGGGCCCTCCCACCTGGCTCTGCACTGCTCTAGACGCCCTTCCCCAGGCTTTCTGCCTGTGGGAGGTAGAGGAAGGGTTCAGCAACTGAGGGTGTGGGTGGAAAAGCAAAGGGGAACTGTAGCCACCTGGGGGACACGGAGGAACCCCACTGCTGGTTTCCATGCTCGAAGGATGGGCTAGGGACAAGGAAAAAGGGGACAGACACGGGTCTGTCCCTCAAGGTCCTCGGATTAGAAAAGCCATGTTCAGCCCACCCGGCAGGACAGGGTCACAAGGATTTCCCCTAGAAATGGAAAAGCAGAAGTTATGGGAGCTGCCTGGCCATGTTGGACCCCAAATGACAGCGATGACATCCTCCTGCCTTTACCTTCCCCCAAAACTCTACTCCTGCAGTAGGTTGACCCTGGTCCCCAGTGGAAGACCCAGCCTCCTGAGGAGGGGGCTCCTAGGGAGGAGACCCAGGGATTCTAAGGAGCAGTGGCTAAACCACCATCGCATCTGTGCAGGCAGGATGTCTCACGGTTCTTCCCAGACAGGAAGTCCAGTCTCTGCTCATGGCTCCGGCAGACAGTGACACATCTTCCCGTGTGTGTCCTATGCCGTTCCACTTCCCACTCCCCACCCAGGAATGGCCTCAAGGCCACACTGCAGAAAAATGGTAGAAGAAGAGAAATTGGGGACACACGGACAAAGCCGGAAAAGCAACCTTCCAGCCAGCCTCACCCTCAAGCCAGCTTCCCTCTAACAGGCAGACTCATCCTCCCCTTCATAGGTGAACGAGCCAGCCCTGAACTTCTTCAACCCCAGCCAGGAAGCAGCCATCTCACCACCCTTCCGAGGCCCTAGGCCTCCCTGGTCCTGATAGGAAAGGGCTGACCCACCCCCTAGATCACTTGTTAAATGTTTTCATTGTCACCCCTGACAACAGTGTCAAACTTTGGGGAGCTGGAGGGAGATGGGTGAGTGGAAAACTGTAAGTCCTGGCATGCAAAAGCCCAAGCAGGCTGAAGAGTGGCAGAGAAGAAGCCAGCCTCCCAGTACCGTCCCCATAGGGTTCAGGACTGATGAGCACAGATAGGATTGGGGACGGAGATAAATGTGAACCTGAAACAGGGAAACGAGTGAAACACTGAAGAAGCCATCACCATCCAGATCTCTTCTTCAACTCCAGAGACAGGAAGCTATTGTCCAAAGAAGAGTGAGATGGTGCTGGGCCTGGGGACATGGGACAGACACTGAAAAGCAAGTGTGTGTTCACTCCTCTGGGTGGCAACAAAGTGGGGTCTTCTCAGAGAGCCAATAAGCTCAAGTGCAAGTGTAGACACCCAAAGACACTGAGTTTGCCTGGGCAAACAGTCCAGCCTGGCAGCAGGATGCAATCGAGCCTCCCTTTGTGCTCCTAATTTAAACACTGAACAGAAAACTGGACTCCAAGCATCTGAGAAGAGCTTTCCAGACAAACCATAAAGAACCAAAGTCATCTGGAGGAAGCAGCATAAGGAGAAGAAAGGCTACAAGATGATCACAATCCCCTCGGGGGAAGAAGGAAGAAATCATATTCATGGAATAAGAACAGGATGCTATTAAATGTGAAGAGCCTTTAGGGAACCTGAAGGTCTTAAGAATGTCAAGGCCCTGAAGCCCCAGCAGAGCCACAACTGAGCCTGTGTCTGCCACATGCTTTGTTCCCTGTGCCACTCTAGCAAAAGAGCAGGGCTCTCCGCTCTTGGACTCGGCAAGACTCTCAGGTCCCAGAGCTCACAAGCAAGAGCTTAACCACATTTGAGACCAGCAAGGGAATGGAGACCTGGCTATGAGGAGGGTGTACACAGGCCAGAAAGAAAGGGATGAGGGACCAAAGGCTGGAATCGAAGACTGAGGAAGCCTACCAGCCTGAGGAGCCTACAGAGGGAGTCCTGCTAACCCACCAGAGGTCACCCAATTGTTGCCCAAGACACAGATGACTTCCATGAGGAAAATGGCCGCTCTCAGAGGTTGAGCTGCTACTTGGCAACTCATGTATGCAGAGCTGGCTCTCCAATCCACTGTGGCCCAAGCCACTGCCCATGGCCTGGAATGCTGTGCTGTGCCTGCAATGTCCTGGGCTGCCCTTGGGTTCAGGCCACCAACTAGGACTCCTGCATTGGCCTTGGCTTGTCTCTCTCTGCTTATATGCCATCCACCACCAGCAGCAGCTCCCTCCTTAGAGTTGCTGTGGTCCATGGTGCTCCAGACTCCCCACTGCAGCAAGGTGGCAGAGAGACCTCAGGGCTCCTGTGGGTTGGCCTCCACCTTTGACCCAGTCACTAAGCATATATCTATTTTTATCTAGAACCCAGAAGGCAGCCAGTCAGGGTTACTCCAGCTGGGGTCATCAGGCTGGCCAGGGCAAAGGGAATGACAGTGCCCCAGGGGAGACCCTGCAGGTTAGGAGAGGGCAGGGAAAAAGGGATCTATGTTCGGGAGGGGAGAAGGGAAGGGGCCTCCTTAGAACTGGCATTAAGGATGAAGACGGGACCTGCCTGGTTTCTCCAAGACAGATAATGAGTGATCTTAATTAATTAATGGGCAGGCCAGTGCAGAGAGAAAAGAGACATGAACAGAGAGAGAAGGAGGTGGTGGAGGAGATCACAGCCACACAGGGACAGCAGTGTTGATGACTTGACCCCCTGCCCAACCTGCTTCAGAACCTGGAGGACCCCCTCCCCAAAGGAACCGAGTCTTTTTTCCTCCTGCTGGGACCACTCAGCCTTGGTCCAGGGCCCCAGACTCCCTGAACCCTTTCAACACCCATCTCTACTCACTAAATTACAAAGGAAATAAGCCAAGCTGACGGGGGGTGGGGTGCGGGGGGGGGGGGGCACAGGGCCTCCTGGGAAGAGAGGGGACAATGGCGAGGGGAAAAGGGTGTCCCTTTGTCCCTCTGCAGGCTTGGGAGCTCAGATCCACACAAAGACCTTCACAAAGGGCCTTTGGCTCTCAGAGGGGGAGATAAATGGAGAAGGAAGGGAGGGGACAAGAGAGACCCCAGAGCTGGAAATGCCCGTCTGTGGGTATGGGAAGCAAGATGGAGGTTGTTCTCACAGCCCTACACATCAGCTACAGAGCTCAGGGGGGGGGGGGAGTACAGGGAGGGCTCCCAGGGAGTGGGGCTCATGCTCCCATGGGAGCGGGGGGGGGGGGAAAACTGGGGTCTGGAGTGCCCACCCACCCACTAGAGACAAGCGAAGGGGGGAATCACCGTGCAAAGCGGACATAGATCTAACCCCACACTATCCCCAAAGAAGGTGGTAGCCACAGACCCCTTCCTCTCGCACCTGGCTGAGGCAGGGGCAGGTGCTAAGAAGGGGCCAGGCTGGGGATTCCCATGGAGATTCCCAGGGGGGTAAGTACCGCTGACTAATCAGACAAGACCTTGACCTCTTTCAACCAGACTCCCTCCCCTCGAAAGGCCCAGGTGGAGGTACCTGTCTGGGGGCCTCCCGTGTCTCAACTAACCACCTCAGCACAGGATAGTCATGACCGTGTCCAACACTTTGCAGGGTGACAGAAGAGACTATTTGTGTATTTAATCAGGGAGTGTCACCACCGTTCATGAGAGGTGGTCAGAGAATAACCACCCAGGGATTGAACGCAGGTTGTCTGTGGCGAGTGCCTTGATCTCTGAGCCATCTCCTCAGCCTGAAAAGGCTGTTTTTCAAAGGCATCCCTGGCCATCATCGTTAACTGCCCACCTGCCATGTCAGAGACCCCAAGCATGGGGCTCTGCACATAATAAGCAGACCCACTCTTCTAGAGTGGCCTCATGCAGACGCACGGAGGGGTCAACCAGATGTCCCAGAACGGCCTTCCAGATTCAGAAGGAGACTGAACCTAGCTGCAGACCTGCAACATGCTGGAAACCACGGTCTCTCAGCTCCCCCACTCCTCACCAATGCAAGGCCTGTGTGCTGGGCTCTGATTTCCTAGGCTTCCAGCTCCATCATCTCACACCTGCCACCTGATCAGCACAAGATATTTCACCACTAGCCCTCCCTCCTTTTGTATCCGGGCTGCCATGAGCTTATCTGTTCCCATGCTTCACCTGATGCCTAACACCCCCCCACCCCCCCATCCCCTGCCCAGAGAGGAGCTTCCAGGCCAGCCTGCTCCTCCACCATCCCCAGCTGACCTCAGCACTCCAGCCTGCAGACTATAGAGCAAAAGAAGATGCCAAGAAGGACAGAGTGCAGGCAGGCACAGACAGTGCCACCTGCTCCCCTGTCCCAGAGCTTGGCATGTATCGCGAAGCTGGCTCTTTCCCAGAAGCCTGGTGTGGTGGACTCCATTCTCCCTATTTCCCAACTGAGGCCACTGAAGCTCAGAGACATGGAGTCATTTTGCCCAGAGCACACAGCTAGGAAGGGGTAAGAAATGATTCACCTAGCCAGCCTCATGCTCAGGTGCCTATCCTCAGAAGCCACGTAGCTTCCTTTCTGAGCCTCTGGAAGTAGCCTGCCCGCAGGAAGGAGTTTTGTAGGAAACAAGAGAAGCACAGAGAAGCCGCCCCCTGCTGTGGCTCCATTAAAAGGCGAAGGAATAAAGGAGCCATGCTTCGCATAGTGAGTAGCTGGGGGTCAGGAGGCCGTCTGGGTGCCTCCCCTGTCTCAATACAGTCTGCCAGCTGCTGCGGTGGGAGCTGAGGGGGCAGTAGAGGAGGGGGACAGTCTGGCCTGGCTGGGTCCAAGCCGACCGCCCACAGATGGTCTCAGCTTGGTGCCCAGAAACATTTGCCTTTGCTCCAACTTCATTCATCTACTGCCGTTACAGCTTGCCAACTGCCAGGCACCCTGCCCCACACTCCAACCAGCTTAGAGAACAGTCAAGGTGAATGTCAGGGGTCAAGTCCAATTGCCCATCACCCACCCGCCCAGCATGAAATTTGGGGTGGGATGGCGAGGGGGGCTAGTAGACTGCCCATTTCTAAATGCCATACCCTGGGTCTTTCCCTGGCCCAGTACACCGTGCCTCAGTTTCCCCCCTCAGCACTGAGGCACACAAGCCAAAAGGCAGGAAAGGTATCAGAGGGAATCAACACTCTGCTCTAAGCATCGAATTAACAGAGGTAGAGGACACTCGTGCCAAAGTCAGAACCTGGCAGTGAGAAGCCAGAAGGCCTAGAATGGACTGTTGATCACCTGCACACACCGTCATCCCTTCTAGACGCTTGAGTCATCCTCCACTGCTCCCCAAGCCATCTCGCACACACCAAAGGCTCCAGTCCACTCTGTGTCCTACAAAGGCAGCTAGCTGGAAATGAGGCTCCGATTCCTGCTGCAATCCACCACACTGTTTGCAAAGACTGAGCATCCCACAGGTACCTCCAAGATAGTAGAGAGAGTGCCATGCTAAAGCACTATGGACTTCTCTGATGTCCTTTGCCCCGTGGACTCTACTAGCCTTGCTGAATTCTCCTCTGAGTGAAGAAGCCTGGCCCTTCCTCCACCACCACTACCACCACCTCCACCCCACTCTTTAAGGCAGACTTGTAGCAGGAAGAGACTCTCAGCCTCCCGACTCCTTCCACCCCAGCAGGCAGACCTCTGGCAAGATCCTCATATTTCAGGGCCCTCACACTTCCGATGCATCTTATTTCCTGGAGGACCAGATGAATACTATCACTCAATAGCAATAACAATGATGATGATGCCCACAAAGACAGCTGTCCTTTATCAAATGTTGTCAATATGCCATCCACTGTCCTAACGGCTGTTAGGACAGTGGGGGAAACTGAGGCACACAGAAGTTATAGAATATACTTATCCACACATAGTCCTAAAACTGCTAAAAAGTTCAAGCTGGACTCAGTGTCATTCCCAAGCCTGGAAGCTGCTACCCCACACGACCTCTTCTACAGCAAAGAGAAGCCACCTGCCCCTGCAAGACAGATACACAGGGAGGTACAGAGTTGGAACATGGAAGCAGGCCATGAGAAAGAAGGCAGAGGAAGACTCCAAGGTCAGAAGCAGGCCAGAGTGCAGAGCCAGAGGCAGCAAGAGAAAGGAGATATGGCCAGAGGGCTCTTTCCTACCCACTGACTCTCTGTACCTCTGGCCATAAACCACCAGCTCCCCCACTCCCAACCTGCAAGGAACATGTCAGGGGCTAAGCTGTGCCCAGCCCAGGATGTCTACACTCAGACTTCCACGGGACCCATGTCCTGATATCCCTACACCTACTCAGCCCTCCATTTCCCATCCTGCAACTCTGCAAGGGTAAGACCCACATGCCTGGCACAGGTCTCAGGGTCCCAACAAAGCCAGGCCTGAACCCTGGGAGTGATGCCTGGGCTGGGCAGCAGGTGAATGGAGCCAAAAGGACAAGGCAGAGAGCCAGACATACTAGATGAGTTCTTGGCTTAACAACCTACCCCACCCAGCCCAAGTTCTTGGAGTTGGGGTGGGGGTGTCATAATAGAGGTGAAATCAGGGACAAGGACAGATAGACAGCTTCCCAGAGGTCCACTAAGGGAGGAGGAAGTGCTGGCTGACACAAAACCCCACCCCTAAACACACACAACATACCTATGTGGTCCTGCCACATGAGAAAGACTGGTCAACAAGTTCCAGTCACCCCATGCCCTGCCCTCCATGAATCCTCTAC
Organism: Peromyscus attwateri; assembly: GCA_902168425.1. Lineage (NCBI taxonomy): Eukaryota > Metazoa > Chordata > Mammalia > Rodentia > Cricetidae > Peromyscus > Peromyscus attwateri. The sequence continues at coordinate 2,695 of CABHPP010117158.1, read as the reverse complement.
CCTGTGGCTTGAACAGATTAAAATGTAAAGCCCCTCCATCCTCCCCCAACCTCCAAGACCTCTTTACAGCTCACAAGAGTCTCAAGGCCAAATCCTTTATCTCTGCATTCAAGCCCCTTCCTATCAGGCTATTTCCCCACCTCCAAACCTTTCCAGGCTCTGAATCCTACTGAATTGCCTATGCCTCCCCTCTGGAGTGGATGTCTGTTCTATCTATGACCTTGAAGCACCACCCCTAGAGATGTAGTGGGTAACTGTCCTACCTACCTATGACCTTGAAGTACCTGCCCCTGGGGTGTGGCCCCGGGGCTACCCTTAAGACCTGAGAGGCGTGTAGTCTGCTATCTTCTCTCCTTTGTGGGCTTGGATGCTAAGACAGATTCAGGCGAAAGAACAGCATGAGGCTGTACCTCGGGCTTCCAGGACCCTACTATAAATCTCTCGCGCTGTAGTAAGTCTTCCTCCCTAATAAATTCCTTTACCCTTTAAGCAGACTCCATGGATTTCTTGTAATATCTGGCGCCCAATGTGGGGCACAAATCCACGACCCTGAGATTAAGAGTCTCATGCTCTACCGACTGAGCTCACCAGGTGGAAGGGGCTCAGCAGTTCCGGGGGGCTCACTGGGAGCTTGGAGCATGGGGAGTGCCAGCAGCCACAGAGGTTGAGGGCCATGGGCCTCAGATTAGTATCAGTGAATGGCTACTATCTCTGAAGACCCCGTTTGAAATGCAACCTCCTCTGCGAGGGCTTCCTAGACAACCTCAGGCAGGACAGATCTGGACAGACAGCCCATCTGGTTGCAAGGTGAGCCTCCCTGGGACACTGCCCCCATGGACGGACTGATGCCATTACCCTTGGAGTTGGCTGTTATCTCAGGAGAGAGTGTCCCACAAAAGGAGAAGTCCAGCAAAGGGAAATGTTAACCGAGTGAAGCGATAAGTCCCAATAGATCAAAGACCCTAATGAAAGTCCCGAAACTCTAAAACTATGGAGGGAAACACTTCAAGATACAGGTGGAGGCAAGAACTTTCTGAGCAGGGCTCCAGTCACGTAGGAAACAGTGCCAACACCTGACAAATGGGGCCTCGTAAAATTAAAAAGTCGCTGCATAGTAAAGAAAACAAGCGAGGAATGAGGCAGCCTTCAGAACGGGAGAGAATCTTTGCCAGGTATACATGGGACAGAAGATTAATGTCTAGAACATACAAAGAACTCAAAAGACTAAATAACAAGGGTGGTGAGGCAGCTCGGCTGCTAAAGTGCCCGCCACACACATTAGGACTTGAGTTCCGAACCAGCAGCCACGTGAGAACCAGGTGGTGGCAGTACCTGTCTGTAATCCCAGCAAGGAGGGCAGGGGATAAAGGGGTAGGGGGATGGGAGGGAGAAAGCAAATCCCTGGAGCTCATTGGCTAGCCAGCCTGGCTTTATCAATGAGGTTCAGTGAGAAGACCAAGCCTCAAAACTCAAGGTAGATGGGCCAGAGAGATGGTTGAGTGATGTGCTTCCTGCCAAGTCTGATAACTTCAAGTTCCACTCTCAGGACCGATATGGTAGAAGGAGAAAATTGACTCCTATGAGTTATCCTCTGACCTCCACACATGTGCTATGGTACGCATACATACATACACACACACACACACACACACACACACACCACAAACCACATAAATAAATAATAAAATAAACATAAGACTTTAAGAAGAAGTCAAGGTGTAGGGCTCAGGGGATGGCTCAGCAGTTAAACTACTCACTGCACATGCCTGAGTAGCACTCTGGATCCCTAGAACCCACATAAAATGCTAAGTGAGCATGGTAGCCCACCTATAATTCCAGCCTCAAAAGGCAGAGACAGGATCCCCTTAGCAAACTGGCTAAGGAGACTAGCCATATAGATGAGCTCTGGGTTCGATTAAGTGACCCTGCATCAATAAATAAGGTAGAAAAGCAATCCAGGATGATTACTGACATCAACCTTGGGCCTCCACATACACACTCACATGTCTACACACATGCAAGCATGAATACACACATATGCAACATACACACACACAAAAAAAACTGGAAAAAATTTTGTAAAATAAAAAAAAAAGATTGAAAATGATTAAGAAATCCACCTGATGCTACTCTCTGGCCTCTACATACACAAGCACACCCTCACACACATGTATACACAGTCATACAAACACATACATACACTGCACACAATAAATAAGTAATCAAATAACTCGGTTAACAAATGGGCTAATGAAATAAGCAAACAGTTCTCAAAAGAAGAAACACAAATAAACACTTGAAAAAAATGTCCAATCCCACCAGCCATCAGAGAAATGTAAATTAAAACTACAAGTGAGGGAACCCAGGGTAGTGTGACCAAACACGCCTTTAACCCCAGCACTCAGGAAGCAGAGCCAGGTGGCTCTCTGTGAGTTCAAGGCCAGCCTGGTCTACAGAGCGAGATCCAGGACAGCCAGGACTACATAGTGAGACCCTATCTCAACAACAAAATACTACACTAAGAGGCTAGAGAGATGGATCACTGGTTAAAAGCACTGGCTGCTCCTTCAGAAGACCAAGTTCAGTTCCCAGCATCCACATAGTGGCTCATAACCACCTGTAACTCCAGTTCTAGAGGATCCTACACCCTCTTCTGACCTCCCCAGGCTCTGAACGCATGTGGTCCAGACACACA
>CABHPP010117156.1:0-15070 GCA_902168425.1 Peromyscus attwateri | reverse complement strand
CACACACACACACAAGTCCACCAGTCTCCAACCCAGGGAACATCCTGGGGACTACTGGAACCCTCCCTTAAAACATCATTATATGTGCATGTCACCTCCCTCAATTGCCCGAGGACCAGGACAAGGCCAAGCAAGACCTGTGTTTGGGTTTTGACTCAAGACCGCTGAGAAGAGGGATTCCTGAGAGAAACTGGAGGGCGTGGTGGGAAACAGTTCACAGGCATGCACCGCCATGCTCGGTTTAATGACTGGTTATGAATAAAGGAAAGGAAGAAGAAAGACAGCGAACAGACATTCACAGCTGCCTTCCATAGCCCGTGGAGGACACCAAGCCCAAACACCTGGGCCAATCAGGGGCCGGTAGTCAGAGTGGAGGGCCAGGCCTGGAGACACACTCAGCTGGGAGAGTGCTTGTCTAGCATGCACGCATGGAGCCCTAGGTTCAGTTCCCAGCACCACATAAACCAGGTGTGGGGATACACGGGTAATCCCAGTACTCGGGAGGGAGAGGCAGGAAGGTCAGCAGGTCAAAGCTCCAGAGTTGAGTCAGAGGCTAGCCTGGGCTACATGAGACCCAAGTCCACTTACCAGCACCCATGTGCGCTGTAACTCCAACTCCAGAATCAAACACCCTCTTTTGGCCTCCAAGGACATCCACACACACGTGGCACATCCACACACGTGGCACACACTCAGATGCACATCCACACACATGGCACATCCACACACATGGCACACATTCAGATGTACATCCACACACCTGGCACACACTCAGATGCACATCCACACACATGGCACACACTCAGATGTACATCCACACACCTGGCACACACTCAGATGCACATCCACACACCTGGCACACACTCAGATGCACACCCACACACCTGGCACACACTCAGATGCACACCCACACGCATAAATAAAAAATAACTCCTAGAGAAGGGGGAGAGGAGAGGAGAGGGAAGGGAAAGGGGGGGAGAGAGGGAAGGCAAGAAAGAGGGGGGAGGAAGTAGGGGAGGGTGCAGAGGCTGGGGAGGTGGCTCAGTGGTTAAGAGCAGGTCCTACTCTTGCAGAGGACCTGGGTTCAGTTTCCAGCACCCACATCAGACAGCTCAGAGCTGCATATAATTCCAGCCCCAGGAGACCGGATGCCCTCTTCAGGCCTCTGTGGGTACACACATAAATAAAAATAAATTTTTTGTTTTGTTTTGTATTTTTCAAGATAGGGTTTCTGTGTAGCCTGCCTGTCCTGGAATTCACCCTGTAAACCAGGCTGGCCTGGAACTCAGAGATCCGCCTGCCTCTTGAGTGCCCGGATTAAAGACGTGTGCCACCACACCCAGCTTTTGTTATTGAAAGAGTAGGGGTGTGTAGTCACAGGAAAGGGGTTCCTTCCGAGGGTATCAGGCCAAAGTCATGTTGAGAGGAAGACGCCTCAACAGGATGTGAGTGAGGCCCAGGTGAGGTATCACTTAACCACCGTGGACGAGCAGGTGAGGGCTGGGAAGGCCGTGAGAGCGTCCAGCTGAGCTGGCAGCCGCTGCCATCATGACGCTTAGAAGTTCATCTGGGCAAACTGCAGTCCTGGGCATGATTCTCCAGAGTGAGTTAGATAAGGGGCCACAGCCCGGCCAAGTGCCAGCCTTCCATCTGTTTTATCCAGTAACCTCCAGGTACCTGTAGATGGTGGGTCACTGGCATTGGTGTCCCTGTCTGAGGGAAGCTTCAGTGAACCCAAGTGGACCCCGAGGAGGTACAGCTACGTCCTGGCTTCAGCTTCTCTGCTGGCTGGGACCCTGCCTGTTCCCAGAACACTGCCTGCCCCAGAGGCCATTCACCCTGGCTAGGCATACCAGGCCAACCCGGGAGCCAGGGGCCCAGGATGAAAGATGCCAGCTCTACTTAGCTGACTGGAGGATAGATGTTTTGGACCACCTGAGCTCTCCCTGTGATGGTGGCATCAACTGCTGCCAGGGAGAGCAGGTGATGGGGCAGGGGTCAGAGGTCACGTCTGCTCAGAAACCTGAGGCTTTCTGTCCATGCTCAAGCCAAGGCCCTTGACAGGAGGCCACAAGCCCCCGTTGCAAAGAGTTCTAGTTAGAGGCTCTGCTTGCTCAGCAGATATAGGGCTGACTGACCGGAGGAGCGCCCCCAGGGGACTTTGACCACTCCTGAGACTGGAGTAGGGGGAGCAGCCAGTCCAGAGGGCAAATGACCATCTATGAAAGGAGGCCTGTGTGGGCCACCTTCCAAGGGGGCAGCTCAGGGGCTTAGGCTGGGTTCTGGGGGCATGCCAGCCCACTTGGCCTCCAAGTCTGCTCCATCTTCCCTGTAGGCAGCCAGTTGCCACAGTGGTGATACGGGACTTGAGGCAAAGACAGAAGCACACAGGACTGCTGTTATCTGCAGGGCTGAGTGGACCATGAAAACATTGGGTTCCTCATTCAAAAAAAGAACTTCAAGATGTTGACAGAAGACAGCCGGGCGGTGGTGGTGCACGCCTTTAATCCCAGCACTCGGGAGGAAGAGGCAGGCGGATCTCTGAGTTCAAGGCCAACCTGGGCTAAAGAGTGAGTTCCGAGAAAGGTGCAAAGCTACACAGAGAAACCCTGTCTCAAAAAAACAAAACAAAAACAACAAAAAAAAAGATGTTGACAGAACACTAAATGAGACATGAGGGGTGTTGACTCAGGGACTTGTGCGTTCTGGGGTCACCAGTACTAGAAACTCATCCTGAAGAGAAGGCACACAGAAAGAGTACTTTATAGCCATGTGTCAACACAGGACATATGTAAAGGCCTTGTGGCTGCCTGGCACCCACCTGGCAGGAGACCTAAAGCCAGCCCTCCAACCGGGAAGGGCAGGCTCAGGCTCATTGTCCATGACTGTGTCTGAAGAGCTCCCCCACCTTAAGAGGCAGGGCTCCTTGACACTGGCCCCCAAGACCTGACTCCCCCCTTCCCAGGTATGAAGTCCAGTTCTGGCAAGTCAGTCTCTGGACCCCCATTTCTCTATCTGTGAAATGGATGTGTTATTATACCCTATTGACTACTGAACTATTTCTCATGACACACATGAATACCTAGAACAGCCGCAGCCACGTAAAACGCCTGGGTCATGTCCCCCCCACCCACATGTCTCACTGTGTGCCTCATTTGCTCCTCTGGGGTCATCTCCTGTATTAGCTAACCTCCAAGTATAGAAAGTCCAGCCACCCAGCATTTGGGTGTGAGACTGGGGCCGCTGTCCTCACCCACCTTTTCCCAGGTTCCCAGGTGGGAACATGCACCCCTCAACCTTGGCTTTCTCTGAGGGCCACTGAGCTGCAAAGGGCTCCCTCTAGTGGTCTGGTGTGAAGATCTCCTCTAGGCCGGATCTCACCCTGGGGAGGAAGCGAGAAGCAGCTGGAAGCTGGCCCCTTCTCCCGCTCCCCCAGGGTGGTGGAGGGTCCTGAGGGTCTCAGCGCCTGCCCAGTTTGTGGAGACACCCGCACACCTGCCTTTTCCCCTTCAATCCTTCCAGCTGCGGACCTGGGCCACCTGCGGCCGCAAAAGCAGAGACTCAAAGGAGAACAAGTTCCAAGCTGTCCCAGGCCCAGTCACACAGAGCACCCAGGGTTTGTGGCTCTCACACAGATGGCAGAAGGAGACAAGCAGGTGACGAAAACCTACAGCCTTGAAGTTGAGGCAGAGAGAGAAGAGGGTGCCGTAGGAGGGATGGGGTGCAGGGGCAGGCGCTTTGGGTGGGGATGTTGGTTGCAGAGATGAGTTACCACTCTACAGAACGCTCTAGCACTTGGAGTCTTTGGGGTTTACTGTGTAGCCCTGCCTGGCCTGGAACTCACACTACACAGCTCAGACTAGCCTTGAACTCGATGCAGCCCTCAAGTGCTGATAAGTATGCGCTCACATTCTGCTCTCCCCAGGCACTTGATTGTTGAGACAAGGACGCACTCAATAGAACAGGTAGCCTGGGACATTCTATGTAGACTAGGCTATCCTCAAACTCATTGCAATGCTGGCACCTCAGCCTCCCTGGTGCTGGGATTATAGGCATGTACCACCACACCTGGCCCCAGGCACACTTCCCTTTTTCTGGGCTGGTGCACTCCCCGTATAAGCTGAGGTTGATCTTGAACTTCTGATCCTCTGGCTTCCATCTCCTGAATGTCAGGATCTCAAGCCATCAATGCCAGGTTTATGTGGTGCTGTGGGTGGAACCCAGGACTTCATGTATTCTAGGCAAGCACTCTACCAACTAAAATCCCCAGTCCCAAACCACCACCACCACCCCCTTTTTTTTTTCCTTTCGAGACAGGGTTTCTCTGTGTAGCCCTGGCTGTCCTGGAACTCACTCTATAGACCAGGCTGGCCTCGAACTCAGAGATCTGCCTGTCTCTGCCTCCCGAGTACTGGGATTAAATTCATGTGCCCATGCCCCCCGGCTCCGGAATCCCTTCTTAAGGATAGACTCCTAAGGGCCCCTTGGAGCTTGCTCCCTTTGCTGGAGGGGAGCCTGAGCATCTGCATTTTACAGACAGCAGACGAGGCTGATGAACAAATCTGAAAGCTCCTGGCCTCCCTGTGGCAGGCACAGCCACCTGGGAACTTATGAGCCTGGCCCCAGGGGTGGAGCCCTGAGTTAGGAGGACCAAGGTTACCCGCCCGTTTATGTAACACACACCCCAGATTCGGAGGCACAGGGATATAGCATGGAGAAGGCGGGACCACAGAACCAATGGTGCAAGCAGGAATGGACAGAGGTCCTGGTGACCCCAACCAACACCAGCTACTCAGGAGGGGAGACACCTGTCCCCTCCAGCTCTGGGCAGTCTGGGTGGCACTGGCTGTCCACCCCACCCCACACCCAGCCACTGTGCCTCCACGCAGCCCACTCACTTCCTGACCCCAGAGTCTGTGTCGCCTGGTGAACCTGCTAGTCCGCAGCATCCTTGTTAGCTGAGTTCTTGTCCTTATCACCTGGTGAACCTGCCAAGTCCACGGGATCCTCGTTAGCTGAGTTCTTGTCCTGGTTTGAGCTTTTGCTATGGTGAGGAACCAAAAGCAACTTGGGGAGGAAAGGGTTCATTTGGCTGACATTTCATGTTACAGTCCATCTTCAGAGAAGCTGGGGCAGGAGCAAAGGCAGGAACTGAAGAGGCCATGGAGGAACACTGCTCACTGGCTTGCTCCCCAGGGCTTGCTCAGCTTGCCTTCTTATACAACCCAGGACCACCTGCCCAGGGTTGGCACAGCCCACATCGATCATTCATCAACAAAACGCCCCTCAGACCCACCCACAGGCCAATCTGATGGAGGAAGTTCCTCAGTTGAGGCTCCCTCTTCCCAGGTGACTCCAGTCAAGTCTGTGTTGTGCTGACAGAAACTAACCAGCACAGCTTTTTCAAAAACCAACACACACACACAGTCTTCTGTGTCAGCGCTTGGCTCCATTCATCTCCTCAGCAGAAACCCTGCCCCCGTTAAACACTCCCAGCTCTCCCCCACCCCAGCCTGGAAGCCTCATTCTGTTCCTCTCTCTGAACTCAGCCACCAGGAACTGTACTTAGACACGTAGGCATGCATCCTTGCATCCAGCTCCCATCCTTGAGCAGCATCCTCGAATGTTATCCATGTTGTAGCACGTATTTGAATTTCCTCTTTTGCCTGAGTAATGTTTCATTGCATGACGGAAACAACTATGTAGCAGACAGACACTTGATTTGCACCCATCCTGGCTTGAACACTTGTGTCTGTGAACATGGGGGAGTGTGTAAAAGCGTGTAAAACCCCTGCTTGTAATCGTTTCTGCAGTTCTAGGGATGGAAGCCAGTGTCTTGAACATGCTAGGCAAGCACTCTATTGCTATTGGTGAGTTACATTCCAGCTTTTTTTTTTTTTTTTTTAGATAGGCTTACACTATGTAGGGCCAGGCTGGCCTCAAACTCAAATCAACTGCCTCTACTTTTTTAATGCTTCAGCTTTTTTGTTGCTGTTGGTTTGAGACGGGCTGATCCTCTTGCCTGGGATTACAGGCGTACACTACCGTATCTGGTTTATGCTGTGTGGGGTCTAACCTAGGACCCTACCAGCTGCACTACTTCCCTAGTACATGCTATCTTGTGAGAGCTCTGATCACTCTTCAGGACCTTGTCTAAACCCAGTTTCCTCCCTCAGGCTTGCCTTTTAACGCCATCCTGCTGGAGATTAGAGCTTCAACATATGAGTTTTGGGGACACAGTTCTGTCCATAGGCCATGCTGCTAAAATTATATCTCAGCAGGGTGGGGGAGACATAAATAACATCTACCCCTCCTCCTAAGGCCCCAACAACAAACCCAGGCACAATTCCGCCAAGTTCACTCTAGGGAACCAATGGCTTTATTGGGCCTTTTCTTTGGGGTGGGGTGGGGGTGTTAAGACAAGGTCTCTTTGTGTAGCCTTGGCTGTCCTGGAACTAGCTCTGTAAACCAGGCTGGGTTTGAACTCAGATACCTCTTTGCCTCTGCCTCCTGAGTGCTGGGATTAAAGGTGTGTGCCACCACTGCTGACCATGAAACTTTCTTACAGGGCTTAGGTGATTGATCGATTGCTTACAGGAGTGATTGTTGTCCACGACCCTCAAAAGGCCATACCAGAAAGTCTTTACCCAGCAGGGACAATGACTTTCACACTGACAGCCGAATAATTCTGTCTTCCCCAGCCTACACCCTAGCCCCTCTCCGAGGCCACGTGCAGTGAGAGCAGCATTGCATGCAACAGGTGTTATGGAGACTATTTACTCAGGTGAGGTCTCTTGCCCCCCCCCCACCCCTCTATGAGGGGGTGTGAACAGTCAGCAAGCCCAGCAGGGATGATCTTTTCAAGTCAGCACAGCTGAACACCCCAAGATGGCAGTTGTTTGACTCGGAGGACAGACAGGTACAACAGGCAAAGGCAGGGTTGTGGGCAGAGCAGGGCCAGGCTGGTCCTGGGTCCTTTCACATCCTAGTCTTACCACCTCCTGTTCTCCAGAGCCTCTGCATCCCCGGCAGCATCCATCCCGAGACTGCCTGCATCCCCCAGGAGTCCCTTGGCCTATTTGGATTGTGTCACTTTTCATTTCAGGATGGGAGGCAGCACAAATGATCCCCAAGGAAGAGGCAGCATGGAACTGTGTCAGGTGTCCTGGTAGTGTGTAGACACCCCCAGGAAGTAGCAGCTGTGCCCCCCCCCCCAACAGGGGACAGGCCACAGGGCCTGCTTATTTCCTTTTCCATTGTTAGTGATTTTGTTGCAGTTCACAGTCCCTGTGCACGATCTGAGGGCTTTTCATACGTCTACAGAGTTGGGCAACCATCACTGCAATCCAGAGTAGAACATCCTTGACATCCCAGAAAGAAAAACCTTTAGCTACCACTCCCCACCCCCACGTCCCAGCCCTGGCAACCTCCAGTCTGCAATCTGTCTATGGAAATTTCCAGGAGTGCTCTGTTCAGCCCGGAATCTGTCATGTGTTGTGTGAGCCTGTTTCCTACAAGCTGAGCTGCCTTGGGTCCCCGCCCTGCCCACCTCTCTCCATCCTTGTTTTCAGGAGGCCCCTCTGAGGTAGCCTCTAGGACCAGCTCTTCCAGTCCAACAACTTGTAGGCCAGGGACAGGGTGGGGAGTGTCTTCATTTCCATGGATCTCAGACTGCTGGGGTCCCATCACCATGTGCCACAGCAGACAAGGGGAGCACACACATAGTCTGTGTGTCTCTTAGAGCTGACCGTGCGCTTGCTGCTCAGATCCTCCATCTTACCCGGTGGCGGCGGCGGCGGCGGCGGTGGCGGCGGCGGCGATTGATGGTGGTGGTGGTGGTGGTGGTGATGGTGGTGATTGATGGTGGTGGTGGTGGTGGTGGTAATGATGTCATGATGTGGTGGTGGTGGTGGTGGTGATTGGTGGTGGTGGTGGTAGGGATAATGATGGCACTAATAGTGATGGTGATGATGGTGGTGGTAGTGGCGGTGATGGTGGTGATTGATGGTGGTAATGATGTGATGATGATGGTGGTGCCGCTACAGTGGGTTGAATTGACCCTCCAAAAGATTTGCTACCCTGAACAATAAAGGTGATCTTATTTGACCAAAGCCTCTTCGAAGATGTAGTCAGGTTAAGGATTTGTTTTTGTGTTTGTTTTTGCTCTTTTGAAGATAGGATTTCTCCATGAAGCCCTGGTTGTCTTAGAACTCACTCTGTAGACCAGGCTGGCCTTGAACTCAGAGATTCTCTGCTAGAATTAAAGGTGTGTGCCACCACATCCTGCCCAGATTAAGGATTTTAAAGTCAGGACCTGAAAGATTAGAGATGAGCCCTAAACACAAGGGTAAATTCCCTGTTAAGAAGTGCTTGCTAACCGACATAGTGGCACAAGCCTTTGATCCCAGCACTCGGGAGACAGAGGCAGGAGGATCTCTGTGAGTTCAAGGCCAGCCTGGTCTACAGAGTGAGTCCAGGACACCAGGGCTACACAGAGAAACCCTGTCTTGAAAACAAAATAAATAAATAAATAAATAAAAATGCTTGCTTCTTTTCCAGAGGACCAGACTTCAGTTATCAATACCATGTCAGGCTGCTCACAGGTAACTCATACCTGCCTGTAACTCCAGCTCCAGGGAATGTGACTCCCTCCTGTGGCATTTACAGGCATTCATACTCACGTGCACATACCCGCACACTGACACATGCATTTACATAAACAATAAATGTTTTTTTTTTTTTCTAAAGAGAGGCAGAAGAGATGACGGGCCAGAGATGCACAGAAGCAAAAAGTACAGTGATGTGACCACAGCCGAAGGACACCAGGGCTCATCAGCTACTGGAGGAGCAGGAGGGGCCTTTCCTGGAGCCTTTGGAGAGGGTGGTATTCACAGGACCTGGGCTCCGGGCCTCTGGTCTCTAGGACTGTCATATCCCATTTCTGTTGGTTATGGCCTCAGAAACTGGACACAGGGTTCACTCGAGAGCCCCCCACCTAACCTCCGTCTTCCCAGTGCTTGGGAGCAGCTCTCCAAGTGGGGTCCTCCTGTCCAGAGCTGCTGGGCTCTGGAGAGTTAAGTAACTCACTCCTGCTGTGGCCTGTGAAGTTGCCTCACCCCTTTGAAGTAGGCCTGGGATCCAGTTGACTAGCTCCCCCTGCCACTGTCCCGGCAGGATGGAAAGAGAGAGGCCGCTTTTTCCGAGAAAGATGCTAATGTGCTTACAGGCACTCCGTTATTACGTTTATTATTTACAGTCAGTTTTCGGGACATGAAATTGCAGCTGTATTGTTGGAAGTAAATTTTATTTCCGAGGCTTTAAAACACACACACAAAACAACAAAAATAATAATCCCATTAGCAGCTGAATGTTGTCATAATTCTGTAGAATGTAAATTGCCCCCTAATAACAACTGTGAAATACCAAGAACCTGTTGCAGCAAGATTGTTGGAAAGTGACTTCTGGGCCCCAGACACGGATGATCATTTCCTTCACGGCTGCACAGGGGCCCGGCTTGTGAGCGTGAGTGAGCTGTGTGAGTAAAACACAGGTGACGGCCCCGGCTACTCTCGGATGGAGACCTTTTTACGTTATTTGGTTCTTGATGCCTTTTCTTTGTTTTAGGGTGTGTTTGCACGTGTGTGTACATGCACCTACGTGTCAAGGGCAAACCACAACCTTGAACGTCCTTGCTCAGGCAAAAACCACATTTTTTTCCCTTTACATGGGGTCTCTACTCTGGCCTGGAACTTGCCAGGTAAGACAGTCTAGCTGAGCAGTGAGCCCCAGCAATCCTCCTATCTCCACCTCCCCAGTGCAGAGATTACAAGCATGCACCACCATGCCTGCCTCTTTTTATGTGGGTCCTGAGACTCGAACTCAGGTCCTCATGCCTGCAAGATGAAGCAATGATCATCTCCCCAGTCCTGTTTTGTTTTGTTTTGTTTTGTTTTCAGACAGGGCATTATGTAGCTCAGGTTAGCTTCAAATTGACTACAAAACTAAGGCTGGCCCTCATCTCATGACTTGTCTCCACCTCCCAAGCTCCGGGACGAAAGCATGAACTATCTTGTTGCTGTTGTTGAGATAAGGTCTTACACTGTAGCCAGGCTATCCCCAACTCATTAGATAGACCAGGCTGGCCTATAACTCCTCCTGACTCAACTTCCTAGTGCTGGGATTACAGAAATGAGGCACATGCCTTGCCTGACTCTTCTGTCCTTAGCCACACTGGGGATAAAATGCAGGGCCCCTTGAATGTGAGCCAGCATCCTGCCCTGAGACAGACCCCCAGTCCCTGTCGGCCCAAGACAGAGTGATAAAGAGTACCATCGGAGCTGGAGAGATGGCTCAGCGGTTAAGAGCACTGACTGCTCTTCCAGAGGTCCTGAGTTCAATTCCCAGCAACCACATGGTGGCTCACAACCATCTGTAATGAGATCTGGTGCCCTCTTCTGGCCTGCAGGGATACATGCAGATAGAACACTGTATACATAATAAATAAACAAATCTTTAAAAAAAAAAAAAAAAGAGTACCATCACGCTTGAGAATCAGGCTGGAAATCAGGGGTGGGAAGGGGGGGGTGCTATCGAGGGTCCATGCTCAGTTACATGAAAACTTCAGACAATAAATCAGGTTTGGTGATGGCAACAGCATGTCTGAAATTCAAATTTAACCAGGAGTTTTGGTTTTGGTCTGTTTGTCTTATTAGCCTTGGTGACTTTAGGCAGGACTGAGGAAGAAGGTTGGACCTCCAGCCCCCACAAGTGAATGCTTACAGTGTGGCCCTGCTGGGACACCGGGACATTTGCAGGCTTAGGAGATATGTCAGGGCTTGGCTTAACTGCTTCCCTAAGTGTGTGCATCAGTTTGCCTTCCTGTAACAAACATCTGAGACAGTCAACTTATTGAGCAGAAAGGTACCTTAGTTGGGGTTTCTGTTGTTGGATAATCTTTTTGTACATTGTGAAGATGTGTCTCTGCCAAGGCACCTTCTGATTGGTTTAATAAAGAGCTGAATGGCCAATAGCTAGGCAGGAGAGAATAGGTGGGACTTCCGGGCAGAGAAAGGAACTCTGGGAAGAAGAGAGGTAGGATTGCCAGTAAGATGCAGAGGGAGTTCAGTATGGAGGAGAGAGAAGAGCCACGTGGCAGAATGTAGATCAATATAAACAAGCCAGGCGTTGGTGGCGCACGCCTTTAATCCCAGCACTCAGGAGGCAGAGCCAGGCGGATCTCTGTGAGTTCGAGGCCAGCCTGGGCTACCAAGTGAGTTCCAGGAAAGGCGCAAAGTTACATGGAGAAACCCTGTCTCGAAAAAACCAAAAAAAAATATATATATATATATATATATATATATATATATATAAACAGGTTAATTTAAGTTATAAGAGCTAGTTAGGAAACAGCCTAAGCTAAGGCCAAGCATTCATAATTAATAAGAAGTCTCTGTGCCATTATTTGGGAGCGGGCAGTCCAAGGAAAGTCCGACTACAAGTTTCTATTGTTGTGATAAAACATCATGACCTGAAAGGTTTATCTTACACTTCCAGGTGACAATCCATCACTGAGGGAACTCAGGGTAGGAACTCAAGCAGGGCAGGAACCTGAAGGCAGGAGCTAAAGCAGACGCCATAGAGGGGTGCTGCTTACTAGCTCACTCACCATGACTTGCTCAGTCTGCTTTCATACATAACCCAGGACCACCAGCCTAAGGGTGACACCACCCACAGTGAGCTGTGCCCTCCCACAACAGTTCTCAATCAAGGAGATGCACCACAGGCTTGCCTGCAAGCCAGTCTAGTGGAGGCATTTTCTCAATGGAGCTTTCCTCTTCCCAGATGACTCTAGCTTAAGTCAGATTGGCATAAACTCACTGTAGAGATGGTTTATTTTGGTCTCTGAACTCAGATCCACTGCCCTGTTGCTTTGAGGTTTGTGGAGAGGCAGAACATCATAGCAGGGAGTGTGTAGCAGAGTAAAACTGCTTATATTACCCGATGTGGTGGCTCACCGGTTATCCCCAAACTTAGGAGATGATAGGAAGGTTGTAAGTTCCAGGCTAGACAGAGCTACATGGTGAGTTCTCTCAACAACAAAATCCAAAACTGAACAAACGAAAACCCCACAAAAACCCAAGTAGGACACTAAGGAAGTGCTCAGTAATGAACTGTGCTTGCTGCACCATGGTGAAGACTGGAGTTCAGCTCGCACATACCCAGCAGAGCATCCTGCTCAGAGCATCCTGCACAGATCTGAGGCCCAGCTCCAAGGAAGACCGCAATGGCGGGGCGGGGCGGGGGTGGGTTGGCAGGGCTTGTAGGCTTCCAGTGATAGCCTCAGGCTCAGGGAAAAACCCTGCCTCAAAGGAACAGGTGGAGAGTGGTGGAGGACACCCAGTTCCTTTTCTGGTCTCTGTATGTGTGTTCACCGCGCTCTCTTGAGTGTATGAACACCAGCACATGGACACAAATGAATCAGTCTTTATTGCTGTTATTGTTTTGAGACAGGGCCTCCTCACCATTTAGCTATGACTGGCCTGGAGCTCATATACAGCCACCTGCTTCTGCCTCCCAAATCTGAGATTAAAGAACTGTACCACCATAGCCTGCTAAAAACATCTTAAAACAAGACACGGGCTAGGGGTGTATCTCAGTTGGTTGAGTACTTGTCTGTGTTGAAGAGGAGGAGGTAGGAGCATCCCACACTTGAGGCCAGTCTGGGCCACACTCTTCCTGGAACTGGGAATGAAGCTTATGTAGAATCCCTGAGGCCCTGTATTCAACCCTAGGCACCATGAGCTTGGATAGGGGTGAGGGTGCCTGGCACTAAGCTCTTAGCTCAAGCCCAAGCACTACATTGAAAAACAGCACCTGTAGCCCTAGGACTTGGCAGGGATTCAGGAGGATCAGTAGTTCAGGGTCATCCTCAGCTGCGTAGCAAGTTATAGGCAAGCCTGGACTATGTAAACATCTGTCTCAAAAACAACCAATTAACCAACAGCCAGCAACTGCTCACAGTATGGCCAGAATGTTAATGAGAGAAAAGGAAGAGGAAGAGGCCAGGGCTCCATGATCCTGTTTGAAGACACACCCCAATGACCAGAAGACCTCCTACTAGTCCTACCTCCTCAGGTTCTCTCCCTTCCAAAAGCATCAAGCATGGAGTGGAGGGTAAGCCTTTGGGGAGCAGTCCAGATTCAAACTATAGCTTGGAGACTTTGTGGGAGAAGGGAGGGGCACTAGGGTGCTACAAGGCCTCTGGTTGAAACTCAGCCCCCTTTTATTTTGCTTTTTATTTTGAGATAGGATCTGGCTAAGTTGCCTAGGTCAGTGTCTTAGTCAGTGTTTCTATTGCTATGAAGAGACATCATGACCACACAGCAACTCTTTTTTTTTTTTGGTTTTTCAAGACAGGGTTTCTCTGTGTGGCTTTGCGCCTTTCCTGGAGCTCACTTGGTAGCCCAGGCTGGCCTCGAACTCACAGAGATCCGCCTGCCTCTGCCTCCCGAGTGCTGGGATTAAAGGCGTGCGCCACCAACGCCCGGCCCCTCTTTTTTTTTTTTTTTTTTCAAACTTTTTTTTTTTTTGGTTTTTTTTTTTTTTTTTTGGTAATAGTTCTATCTTGGAACTCACTTTGTAGATCAAGTTGGCCTCGAACTCACAGAGATCCACCTGCCTCTGCCTCCCAAGTGCTGAGATTAAAGGCATGCACCACCACTGCCTAGCCTAACCACAACTCTTTTTTTTTTTTTTTTTTTTAATTTATTTATTATGTATACAGTGTTCTGACTGCATGTATGCCTGCATGCCAGAAGAGGGCACCAGATCTCATTACAGATGGTTGTGAGCCACCATGTGGGTGCTGGGAATTGAACTAAGGACTTCTGGAAGAACAGCCAGTGCTCTTAACCTCTAAGCCATTTCTCCAGCCCCACCACATCTCTTATAAAAGAAAACATTTAATTGAGGTGGCTTACAATTTCAGAGGTTCAGTCCATTATCATCATGGAGAGAAGCATGGCAGCATGCAGGCAGACATGGTGCTGGAGAAGGAGCTGAGAGTCCTACATCTTCTTTTTTTTTTTTTTTTTAAAGGTTTATTTATTTATTATGTATACAGTATTCTGCTTGCATGTGTCCCTGCAGGCCAGAAGAGGGCACCAGATCTCATTATAGATGGCTGTGAGCCACCATGTGGTTGCTGGGAATTGAACTCAGGACCTCTGGAAGAGCAGTCGGTGCTCTTAACCACTGAGCCATCTCTCCAGCCCGAGTCCTACATCTTGATCCACAGGCAACAGGAAGTGAACTGAAACACTGGTGTAGCTTGAGCATAGGAGACCTCAAATCCCACCCCTACAGTGACACACTTCCTCCAACAAAGCCACACCTACTCCAACAAGGCCACACCTCCTAAGAGTGCCACTCCCTCTGGGGGCCATTTTCTTTCAAACCACCACAGTCAGCCTCACCCTCCTAGGTAGCTAGAACAACAGGCCTGCACCACCAGACTGGGCTCCTTCTCACTCTCCATGTCATTCCTATTGGCGCCTTTTCCTGTAGACGTTCAAACACCACAGGCAGACATTCTCCTTTGCTTTGTTACGTTGACCACTAAGATCGCACACATGTTTATATCTTATTTGGCGTGTGTGCTGGAAGTGGGGTTCTTTCTACCCCTCTACATACTCCAGGCCAGCCAGTCCTGAGGTTCTGGGTGGTCCTCCGGTCTCTGCCGCACAGTTTGCTGTTGTGTCTTTTTGTGGGCTCTGGAGGTCAATTTTAGGTTGTCAGCCTCTCACAGGAGCGCTTTTACCAGCTGAGCTGTCTGGGGCCCCAAATATCTGCCAAATAAATGTGTGGGTGACTAGTGAGGGGGAAGGAGGAAGAGTGAAGATGTGAATAGTAAGACCCAACTTGGCCGGGCGTTGGTGGCACACGCCTTTAATCCCAGCACTAGGGAGGCAGAGGCAGGCGGATCTCTGTGAGTTCGAGGTCAGCCTGGGCTTCCAAGTGAGTTCCAGGAAAAGGCGCAAAGCTACACAGAGAAACCCTGTCTCGAAAAAAC
>CABHPP010117155.1:0-20836 GCA_902168425.1 Peromyscus attwateri | reverse complement strand
CAGGGGGTGTGTGTGCCTCAGAGAAAGAAGGAAACGAATTTTGCGGGCAGTCACACACTTCGGATGTTTGTTTAGTTGGGCCTTTGAATCTTTCTAGAGTCTATACTCAACGCCAGGATCTCTTCTTTTGGAAATCATTTGGTCTATGACTTCACTACCTCCACAGTGTTCCTTTTTTTGCGGAACTTTGGGAAACTGAAAACAGGAGACTCGATAAGACTGTAGTAAAAACATCAAAGCTCAAATCCTCTTGAAGGAGAGTAATTTTTTGCTTACAAACTAGACTTCCCAAACCAACAATTTTGATCCCAACTCCACAGCCTCAGTTGATCTTTCATTTAACAATTCTCACAGTCATGGAGAAGCGCCTGCAGGAGGCTCAGCTATTCAAGGAGGAAGGGAACCAGCGCTACCGGGAAGGGAAGTACCGAGATGCTGTGAGTAGGTATCACCGAGCTCTTCTTCAGCTGCGGGGTCTGGATCCAAGTCTGCCTTCCCCGATACCCAATCTAGGCCCTGAGGGCCCCGCTCTCACGCCGGAGCAAGAAAACATACTGCACACCACTCAGACAGACTGCTACAACAACCTAGCTGGTAAGAGCGGGGCTGGAGGGTGGGTAGAGCATCTAGACTTGACCATCGAGCAAGGCAGAGGTGGCGCATGCCTTTAATCTCAGCACTCAGAGGCAAAGGCAGGTGGATCGCTGAGTTCGAGGACAGCCAGGGCTACACAGAGAATCCCTCAAAAACCAAAACGAAACATACAACGAAGACAGGACCATCGAACCCTGTGAACGCTATCTTCTTCGCTATCATCTGGTTATTCGGCAATGAATTGAAACCTGTTTCCAATCTGTAGAGAACTCTTAAGCGGGCAGGATTTTTCAAACCTCACCTGGAGAATTTGTGAAAATACAACTTCCTAGGCCCTAACTCCAGAAACTTTGATCTAGTGGATCTAGGATGGGACTGCCATTGGATTTATCTGGAGGAGTGTTGCTAACTTTAGAACATTTGCCTTCTGTAGAGGAGAAGTGCCTTTGTCTAAAGGGAATTTAACATTTGGGAAACAAGTTACTGGCTCTAGATAGTGTGGATTGCTTGTGCTTAATTGTATAACTTTTAGTAGAAATCAGAGACATTGGATAACTATCTTCCATTTCCAGATGGCTTTTTATGAAGATAGAACAGTTCTGTTAGGATTAACCTAATTGATAAGAGACCTTTTAATCTTTTCTCTGATAGACAAATCAAGCTTAGAACTAATTAAACTTAATTTACAGTATAGTAAAGACATTCTAACAGTGCAAACTGAGGCTGTATATATTATCAGGAGCTTTTTATGTCTCCTACTGGTTGCTTCTTAAAATTGTTTTTCTTTTTCTTGAGACTCAGTATGTAGCCCATCCTGGCTTGAAACTCACTGTGTAGACCAAGCTGGTTCCAAACTCCTGGCAGTCTTTCTGCCTATGGCTCCCAAGTGCTGAGATTACAGTTGTCAGCCACCACATCTGGCAGTGTGTTTTAAAAATATTTTTGTGATCTCTGTGAGTTTGAGGCCAGCAAGTACTAGAACAGCCAAAGCTTCTTAGAGAGACCCTGTCTCAAATAGGCAAACAAACAAGCAAATATACATACATACATATATATATATATATATACACACACATATTATAGAGCACTCTTTAAGTTTTTATGTACAAACTTAAATATGTATATACATACACACACACACACACACACATATATTGCATGCACATATATATATATATATATGGTGTTGGAGTGGAGCTGTGGAACTCCGGGCCTTGCACATGCTAACCAAAAGCTGTGCCACTAACCTACAATATCAGCACTAAAAATTTTTGAAATTACAATACTCATTAGTTATGGTGAAAGTTAAGAAAATTTTTTCCAGTGTGTCCAGCAATGTTTTTTGACTCAAATAATAGTAATTATGGTAGTGTTTTTGTTTGTTTGTTTTTGCAACAAGGTCTCTGTCGCCCTGGCTAGCTTAGCTGGCCTTGAACTTGCCTGCCTCTGCCTCCAGAGTGCTGGGACTAAATGCATGCATAGCCCATCCCCTAACAGTAGCTGTTTTAACTTAACTCTGATCAACAGTTAAGTGCTGAGGATTAGCAGTATAACACTACGTGATAACATGATAACAATCCCTATATTCATGAAACAAAGGAAATAACATGGTATATCGACAGTAAGTACTGCAGAGAAGAATAAGTGAGATGGCCTGGTGCTTTACACCTATAATCAATCCCAGCACTGGGAAGGTCCAAGTAGCAGAGTGGCTTCAAGTCTGAGGTCCAGGCTAGCCTGGGATGTATGGTAAGACCTGTCTTAAACAAGTGAGAATAAATTTGAAAATGGAAATTGATACAGTCCTGGGATGTTCCATTTGAGAAAGAAGGGCTACATAGGATTCATAGATGTTTCATTGATGACATGATGTATGTTTCTTCCAAATGAGTCTAAGGAAACTAGAACTAATCTAGCAACGAGTGGCTTTAAAATTATACCCAGTCTTAATTCCCAGAGCTTAAATTCTTATTGCAAGATACTGTGCCCTATTAAAAAGTAGAAAATGTACTAAGGAATTGGCCAAAATCAAAGAAACAGGAGTTTCAGAGATGGGCACTTAAATATGACCAAAGGAGGCACTATTTATTAGCACTCTCTAGAAGCTCTGGGAATGCTTCACAGGTGCCTCATAAAGACTCTGTGAAAAACAGTGTGGTGACACGTCTGTGCTCTCTGCTGTTCCTCCTCAGGAGGGAGAATCACAAATTTGAGGCTAGCATGGGGCTACATAGTAAGACCTTATTTTAAAAAAAGAAAAAAAAAGTTTTTACTGATTTAACAGTGTTCATTTATTAAATACCCATGATATATTTGGCAGTTTATTTACAATTTTTCTCATCTTTACAAAAATTTTGATAGCTACTTCATAATAATCCTCATTTTTACAGATAAAGAAGTCAGCGGTGGTGACGCACGCCTTTAATCCCAGCACTTGGGAGACCAGCTTGGTCTCCAAAGCGAGTTCCAGGAAAGGCGCAAAGCTACACAGAGAAACCCTGACTTGAAAAAAACCAAAAAAAAAAAAGAAGTCAAAGTCCTGCCTAAAACTCTCAGTGTCTTGTTGGCACATTTAAGAGAAAAATCCACTCTGACCTTTGCCTGCAGGGCCTCACATGTTCTGACTCCTCCATATACGCAAATCTCACAGCACATTTCCACCTTTAAAGACTTTGAAGCTCTCTTCTCAGGAGTTAGAATGTTCTGTCCTACTGGCAAGCAGGCTGCAAGCACTCTGTTGCTGGGGTAGACCCCCAGCTTTTAAAGTTTACTTTCTTAGAGCCAGGTGTAGTAGCGCACGCCTTTACTCCCAGCACTCGGGGAGGCAGAGGCAGGAGGATCTGTGAGTTTAAGGCCAGCCTGGGCTACAGAGTGAGTTCCAGGACAGCCAGAGCTACACAGAGAAACCCTGTCTCAAAAAAACAAAAATTAATAAATAAAATTTACTTTCTTAGAGAAGCCCTCAGTAACCAAGCAACAGTTTAACTCCGTTCACTCTCCAGCATGTTTGATTTTCTTCAAAGTGTCTTTAAAGTTTCATTTGTTTGTGTAAACCTTCCACTTAGGGACGCCCAGGCATTATTTAATCATTGCTTGATCTCAGTTGCTGCCCCTGTGGAGATCAGTCAAGCCTTATACCCTAGAGTACTTTCCCTAAGCTGCTGAAATCCTACCTCATACCTGGGGCCCAAAGGTAGAGTGGGACTATAGGATTTAGTGCTTTATGTCTTATCTTGTATTATTTACTAAGCTGTTAAACTCAGATCCCTAAGCTCAAAGATCTCTGCCTTCTAAAATCTATAAAAGGAATTTCCTCTGTTTTGTGGGTTGTTGCTGGGGCTCCTACCTCACCCAAACCCCCACTCCATAATGGCCAACATTACTGAGAGGTATTTCTCTTGAAATCTGTTTCAGCACATCTCCCATCAAACTTGGGGTGGGGTGTGTGTGTGTTATTATTTAGAATAAACAAGGCTAGAGAGATGGCCTAATAGTTAGGAACACTGGCTACTCTAGCAGAGAATCAGAGTTTAATTCCCAGTACCTACATGGTGATTTACAGCCATCTGTAACTCCAGTCCCAAAGGATACAACACCCCCTTCTCACCTCCTCAGGCACCAGGCACATACATGGTTCACATATATAAACAGAGACAAAACACTCGTACACATAAGAATATATATATCATTTTAAAACTGTCATCAAGATGCTTTCCTTTTCTTGTTACTCCTAGGTTTAATGTTTGAGTATAGTTAGTACTAGGTAAATAGTTATCAGTTGAAGTACTGAAGTGAAAATGCTGGATTAATTGATCTGTGGTGAATACCTCATGTAAAGCCTGCTTGGTGTAGGGGTGTTATAGCAGGGATGCAAGCCTAGTCCAAGCTTGTTATTGGCTTCATTATACCATCTGAGCATGATTTAACTTTAATATGATTCCAATAACTGAAATAGGATATATCTTTACCTTTTTTTACTTAAAAAAATCATTTATTTATTTTGGGGGTAGGGTTTTAAGACAGGGTTTCTCTGTGTAGCCCTGGCTATCCTGGAACTCACTCTGTAAACCAGGCTGGCCTCAAACTCAGAGATCTGCCTGCCCTTGCCTCTTGAGTGCTGGGGTTAAAAGTGTGCACCACCATATCCAGCTATTTATTTTATTTTTAATTATGTGTCTCTGTGTGTGTGTTTTTATGGGTATGTGTACATGTCAAGGCAGATGTCTTTGAATCAATCAGTCTGCTGAGCTACAACCCTTCTTTAAGGCAGAACAGTGTCTTGAACATTGCTTCCTAACCAAGATTTATTCTGGGTTCCATTAATCAGCCAAGAGAATAGTGAATTAATATCATGTTGTTGGAAATGAGGTTAGTATGGTGGCACAGAACTGTAATCCCACTACTTGGAAGCTTGAGGCAGGAGGAACAACAGGAGTTTGAGGCCATCCTGGGTTACAGACTGAGTTTTAGGACTGCCTGAGCTACAAAGTAAGAAGCTGACTGTCTTAGTCAGTGTTCTATTACTGTGAAGAGACACCATGACCACAGCCACTCTTATAAAGGAAAACATCTAATTGGGGCTTGCTTACAGTTTCAGAGGTTCAAGTTCATTGTCATCATGGCGGGGAGCATGGTGACATGCAGGCAGACATGGTGCAGGGAAGTACCTGAGAGTTCTATTTCTGGATTCAAAGGCAGCAGAAAGAGAGAGAGCCACTGGGCCTGGTTTGGGCGTTTGAAACCTCAAACCCCACCCCCAGTGACACACTTCCTCCAGCAAGGCCACACCTACTTCTTTCAAATAGTGACACTCCCTAAGCATTTAAATATATGAGCCTGTGGGAGCCATTCTTATTTAACCACTGACTCAACCAAACCAAACCTGGGTGTGTTGATGGATGCCTGTAATTCTATTGGTTGGGTATGTGGAAACAAGAAGATCATCATCCTCCAGTATATAGTGAATTCAGATGAGATCCCCGCCCCCATCTCAGAACATTGAGAGATAAAAAACAAAAATTGACAAGACTTGGTAAGACTTGGCTCATTTCACTTACAAGCCCTGAGATCTTGGGCAAGTTGCTTATCTGAGCCTGGATTCTTTTTATCCATTAAATGGAGACTAGCACTGATTCTGTATGTGGGTGAAAAGATGGAACATATTCAATATAGCTTGTTCTTCCCTCACATAATGGCAGGCATTAACAGTGCTGCAGTATAAGAACTGTGATGAGACCAAGAAGTGAGGACACAGCACTGGGTAGAAGAGACACAGTGAAGAGTTTCATTTGATCCCCAGCACCAAAGAGAGGGGAGGAAGAGAGTGGAGGAGACTGAGAAAGGGTCTTATATAGTAGCCTAGACTGGCCTTGAATTCCCTAGGTAGCCGAGAGTTAGTCACTGTTCTATTGCTGTGAAAAGACATCATGACCAAGGTCATTCTTAAAATGGGAAGCATTTGATTGGAGGCTTGCTTACAGTTTCAGAGGCTTAGTCCATTATCCTGATGACAGGGAGCATGGTGGCCTACACGGCATTGGAGCAGTAGCTGAGAGCTACATCCTGATCGGCAGGCTGCACAGAAAGTGAGAACTGGGCCTGGCATTGGCTTTTGAAACTTCAAAGTCCACCCTCAGTGACACACTTCCTCCAACAAGGATACACCCTCCTAATCCTTCTCAAATAGTGCTACTCTCTGATGACTAAGCATTTAAATATATGGGCCTATGAAAGCCCTTTGTAGTCAAACCACCACACTGAGGGTGACCTTGGATTCCTAATCCTCCTGCCTCTACCTCCCAAGTGTTAGGATTACAGATGTGTACCACCATGCCATGCTTGAGAGAGTTTTCAATAAAACATTTAAAGTATGGAACCTGGAGAGATGGCTTACCAGTTAAAAGTGCTTACTGCTCTTGCAGAGGATTTGGATTTGGTTCAGCACCTATATAGCAGCTCACAGTCATCTGTAACTCCAGTTCCAGGGCATGTGATGCCTCTATGACCACCTTGGGCTCCTGCATGCATATGATACAAATATATATACACACATAAAATGAAATAAACTTTATGTATTGTGTGTGCACGTGTGCTCAAGCATGACATTGTACACATGTTGGGAATGTCAGAGGAAAACTCGTGGGAGTCAGTTCTCTCCTTCCCAGGAATCAAACACAAGTCATCAACTTGGTGGCAAGAGCCTTTACCTACTGAGCCAGGTTGTCAGTCAAAACTTTCATAGCTCCAGTTCCTAGATGAGGCTATGGATATGGGAGACACTTCGGCGTTAGTTGAATAACTGAATGTTGGGGAATGCCTGGAGCTGGCTGGAATCTCCTATAAGCCCTCCTTCTCTCTCCCTTTAACTTGATCCTTTAGCCTGTCTCCTCCAGATGGAGCCAGTGAACTACGAACGAGTGAGGGAATACAGTCAGAAAGTCCTAGAACGACAACCTGAAAATGCCAAGGCCTTATATCGGGCTGGAGTAGCCTTCTTCCATCTGCAGGACTATGACCAGGCTCGGCACTACCTGCTGGCTGCTGTCAACAGGCAACCTAAAGGTGAGTGAGAGGGACATCAAGGTGGTTCTGTTGTTAATTAGTATAAAGAAATGATCAGTGTTTAAGGAGATGAGAGCACTAATTGCTGTGGTCTGACATTACGCACTCTATACATCATGTATTGAATTATATGCACTATACCTGTTAATATGTACAGCTATTACAAATCAAAAGAAAAATACTTCTTAAAGGAAAAGAAGAGGTGGGATGTATATAGCTTAGTTGGTAAGGCATGCACAAAGCTCTGGGTTCAATCCCCAGCATTGCATAAAAGCATCCATAGTGGTGCATATTCCTGTAATCCCAGCACTTGGGGAGTAGAAGCAAGAGGATCAGAGTTCAAGGTTATCTTTAGTTACATAGCAAGTCTGAAGATGATCTGGGCTCCTTTGAGACTCTGTCTCAAAACAAAACTGTTTCATGCTGGGTGGTGGTAGCGCACACTGTTAATCTCGGCACTCAGGTGGCAGAGGCAGGAGGATCTCTGAGTTCAAGGCCAGGCTGATCTACAGAGCAAGTTTCAGGACAACTAGGACTACACAAAGAAACCTGTCTTGAAAAACAAACAAAACTACCTGTCCCATTGAAGTAGTACCCATGGAAAGGAAGTTATAGTTTACTTAACATTTTCAGTTTACTTTTCTAAAGACCTTTTTGTTTTTAAGTATATCAGTGTTTTACTAGATGTATATGGTTTACCTCTTTGTTGGTGATGGGAACCTGGGAAAATGGGACCTGAAAAGGAGGTGGACAAAAATCTCATGCAATAACTAACTTTATTCAGAGTATCAGACAATTTATACTCTGAGGGTTAAGAAGAATCACATGAGCAAAGTGTTCAATCACAAGGACCAGCAGAAACATGTTTTTCCATATAAAGAAGCATATAAAGAAATAACAGCAGCCAGCTGTGATGAATAATCTGAAGGAAACTCTTACCTGGGAAGGGCACAAAAGCACATTCGAAACACAATTCCATGTGTTTGAAGAAACTGAGGTCACAAGACTCTTGTCTTGTTTTCTTAGAGTTTTCTCACAAGCACTGAGAATTCCCTTCACACGATTCTGTTCTTGGACTGTATTCTGATAGTGTATCTGTGCACCACACATCTGCCTGGTGCCTGTGGGCCTAAAAGAGGCAGTCATTTGATCTTCGGAAACTAGAATTACAGCCTGTAGCAAGACCCCATGTGAGTGCCAGAACTGAACGCAGGTCCTCTGCAAGAGCAACAAGTGTTCTTAACAGCTGAGACGTCTCTTTAGCCCCAGTTTTTAACTTTTTTAAAAATAGATACTACAAGCCAGATAAAAATCCCAAGAGGAAGCAGGGAAGGTGGTCATAAAATTCCTAGCTGAGGCACAAGCCTTTGATCCAAGCACTTGGGAGGCAGAAGCAGGAGGATCTCTCTAAGTTCAAGGCCAGCCTGGTCTACATCATGAGTTCTAGGACAGCCAGGGCTACGCAGAGAAACCTTGTCTTGAAAAACAAACAAAAAGAAAAAGAAGAAAAGAACTCCCTAGCTGAGGAGCTGTTGGGGAGGGAGAATTAGTTTTCTTGAATGATGTGACCCCCTTGTAGGTCATCCACA
Source organism: Peromyscus attwateri (assembly GCA_902168425.1). Lineage (NCBI taxonomy): Eukaryota > Metazoa > Chordata > Mammalia > Rodentia > Cricetidae > Peromyscus > Peromyscus attwateri. Next base: position 12,092 of record CABHPP010117155.1, on the reverse strand, counting down.
CCCCAGAGCAGGCCCCATTCCCAAGAGCAACCCAAACTAGACTAGATGGGGTTGGAAGAAGAAGAAAAAAGCTTAAGCTTGGGTGGGGAGGGAGTTGGAGAGTGGAGGGTGCAGGGTGGGTAGGAGGGGAGGGGAATATGATTAAATGCACTGTGAAACTCTCAAAGATTTAATAAAATATTATTTAAAAAATAGATAACGTTCATATATTTAAGAAAGTGAGCTGAATGGTGGTGGCACATATCTCTAATCCCAGCACTAGGGAGACAGAGGCAGGTGGATCTCTGTGAGTTCGAGGCCAGCCTGGTCTACAGAGTGAGTTCCAGGACAACACAGCCAGTACTGTTAGAGAAACCTTGTCTCAACAACAACAACAACAAACAAACAAACAAACAAAAAAAGAATGTGTACAAAAAATGTGCACACGAACAAGTGTTCTACTTCTGTGGCATTTTTAAGGGTTTTGGTTTTGGTTTTGTTTTTTACTTATTTTGTGTGTGGTGGGGGTTGGGATATTTGCAGGCCACAGCATGTGGAATCCAGAGGACAGCTTGTAGAAGCTGCTTTCTGTCACTGTGTGGGTTCTGGGAATAGATACCCTCTGTTTGTCAGCCTGGCTGGGCAGCAAGTGCCTTTACCTACTGGGACATTTTGCTGGTCTGTAGTTTCGTTTTTTTGAGACAGGGTTCTCCTTTGTAGCCCAGTGTGGCCTGCAACTGCATCCCTAGTGCCAGCCTCCCTGAGGAATGCTAGGATTATAGGAGCTTACCACCTCATCCACAGGAAAGCAACTATCAGTTCTGTCTGTATCCTTAGGACCATTTATGTTTAAACAGGCATATGTGTTCATATCCCCTGTACCAGCTCTATAAGTCAGTAGTTCATGTATATATAAGCCTGTTTCTGTTTATATTGCTGTGCTGACAGCAAACTCAGGGCCTGTGTCTGCCCTGCAGATGCTCTACCCCTGTGACATCCCAGCTTGTTTATTCTGTGTATATAAAAAACCACCCTTGCTAGGCACTCAGGAGACAGAGCCAGGTGAATCTCTGTCAATTCAAGGTCAGCCTGGTCTACAGAGCCAGATCTAGGACAGGCACCAATAAAAACTACAGAGAAACCAAAGGAAAAACCTTGAAAAACCAAAAAAAAAAAAAAAAAAAAAAAAAAAAAACCCACCTTCCCTACTTTTCTGTTTTACTCTGGGAACCATACTCAGGACATTGTACCTACTAGGTGCTATACCCATGTAGTTGGAATTTTCTTTGGTCTGCCAACCAACTCTGAAATAAAGACATAGAGACTTATTATTAATTATGAATGCTCAGCCTTAGCTTAGGCTTGTTCCACTAGCTCTTTTAACTTAATTTAACCTGTTTCTATTCATTAACGTTTTGCCTTGGGGCTTTCTTTCACTCTCTATGTCCTGCTTTCCTGCTTCCTCCATTTCCGGCTGGCTAGCCCCTGGCATCTCTTTTCTTTCTTCTTCAGAGCCTAAATTCCTCCTCCTACTTACTCTCCCTGCCCGAAGTTCCACCTATACCTCCTCCCTCGCTATTGGCCATTCGGCTTTTTATTAGACCAATCAGGTGCCTTAGGCAGGCAAGGTAAAACAGCAACACATCTTTGCATAGTTAAACAAATTTTTTTTTATGTTATTTATGTTATGTTATTATGTTATTCCACAACATAAACAAATATAGCATGTCTTTACCACATTAAACAAATACAGCACATCTTTGCATAGATAAACAAATATTCTGCAACATACCCTTGTCCTTATTAACTTAAATTAACTAATTTATTTATTTGGGGGTTTTGTGGGACAGAATTTCACTATATAGCCCTGGCCAGCCTGGAGTCTATCTACTGCCCCAGCTGGCACTGAACTTGTGATTCACCTGCCTTGGCCTTCTGAGTACTGAGGTTATAGGTGTGTGTCACCATAATGGAAATTTTAGGAACTTCTTTTTTCTTCTTCTTCTTCCCCCTCCCCCCCAATTTTTGGAGACAGGGTCTCATGTAGCTCAGGCTCATTTCAAGCTCAATTTGTAGCACAGTCTGGCCTTGTACTTCTGATCCCCTCCCCTCTATTTCCCAAGTGCTGATGTTACAGATATGTGCCACAGTACCCAGTTTAGGAACTTTGTTTTAAACTCCCTACCTTTTAAAAAGTGTGTTAGTCCCAGTGAATGAACTTGATCATCATCATTCAGCCTGCTCTCCCGACGGGAGCTGGCCCTCGATTTAGCTATTACCTTATCTTTTAGCTCAGCTAACTCTAGGTGTGACCTAGAAAAGGAAGCCACTGACTGGGAGAATTTCAGATTTGGCACTTGGTTTTCAGGACAGAAAGGAAACTGAAGCAGATGGCAGGTTCATTTCTGTGTTGGTTGGTTGAACATTGAATATTGTGTCTCCTTTTCTTTTCTTTCTTCGTTTATTTATTGTTTTTTGTTTGTTTGTTTTCCAAGACAGGGTTTATCTATGTAAACCTGGCTGCCCTAGAACTTGCTCTGTAGACCAGTCTGGCCTCAAACTCATTGCCTCTGCCTCCTGAGTGCTGGGATTAAAGGCCTACGCTACCACTGCCTGGCTTTTTTTACTTTTCTTTTTTTCTTCATTTTTGACGAGGTCTTACTACATGGTCCTGGCTGTCCTGGAACTCACTATGTAGCCCAGGATCGCCTCAAACACAGAGAGATCTACCTGCTTCCCTTTTTTTTTTTTTTTTTTTGGTTTTGGTTTTTCAAGACAGGGTTTCTCTGTGTAGCTTTGCACCTTTCCTGGAACTCACTTTGTAGACCAGGCTAGCCTCAAACTCACAGAGATCTGCCCGCCTCTGCCTCCCAAGTGCTGGGATTAAAGGTGTGCACCACCACCTTCCGGCCCCTTTTTTCACTTTTAAGGCAACTATTGGAGGCTAGTAGCAGGGGAACCCCAAACATAACAGTGCAATAAAACTCTTCACTAATTTAAATGAATACTATGAACTAATGAAGACATATGAACCATTTGTTTTTGTTTTTTGTTTTTTTGTTTTTTTAAGACAGGGTTTCTCTGTGTAGCTTTGCGCCTTTCCTGGAACTCACTTTGTAGACCAGGCTGGCCTTGAACTCACAGAGATCCGCCTGCCTCTGCCTCCCGAGTGCTGGGATTAAAGGCATGCGCCACCACTGCCCGGCTTTGTTTTTGTTTCTTGACTTCAGGTATACAGATGAAATGCTACTTAAGTGGGCAGGCACAATGGCACACATCTATAGTCCCAACTATTATGAGAGGCTGAGGCAAGAGGGTCACTTACCCTGTAAGTTCAAGACTAATCTGGGCAACACAGCAGACTACATCTTTAAAAATAAAAAAAATAGCCAGGTGCAGTTGGCACAAGCCTTTAGTTCCAACATTCAGGAGGCAGAGGCAGGCAGATTTTTATGAGTTTCAGGCCAGCCAGGGCTACACAGAGAAAACCTGTCTTGAAAACCCAGAAAAAAAAAAAAAAAAAAAAAAAAAGGAGTCCACACTGACATATTAAGTAATAGAACTTATTATTGCATGGAATAATTGTGATACATTCAGATTTTGGAAAATTAAAGTAACTGGGAGTGTTAACAGTGCTCTCTGGTCCATTGGGTCATTATGGTCTATCTGTAATTGCCTTTTTCATTGTCTTTGAAGATGCCAATGTCCGGCGTTACCTCCAGTTGACACAGTCAGAACTCAGCAGCTACCATAGGAAAGAGAAGCAGCTGTATCTGGGCATGTTTGGTTAATGAAGTAAAAAGATGCTTCTCAACTTGAAATCAAGTGGACCACTAAAGACCCATCAAGAGAAACCTGAGCCTCAGCAAGAGAAATTCACCCTTTACCTCTGACCCAGGTGGATTTCTATTGTTCCTGTTCTGCACAAGCCCTTTGCGACTTAGACTATCTGCATCCTTTATTGTCTATCCCCCAGTATATTTGTATGGCTTGCAATCCATATGATTTGCCTTTAGAAACAGACCAGAAAGCATTCGTCCACTGTGGGTGGCATCAACTGTATTTGTGGCATAGATTTAATGAGATGTTATTGGAGGTGTTGAGACACAGAGGAGAGCGCCAGTGAAGGATCAAGTAGGAGGGACAGACAGAAAGGAATCTTTTGCTGTTTCCTCAGATGCCTTTGTTTTCCCCCATGGGTAATATTGTGTGTGTGTGTGTGTAACTAGATGAATATAAATTGAGCCCAAGTATATTTAAGGATTTGAAATGAACCTGTTTTGGGGCTGAGGCTGTAGCTCAGTGGTAGACTGCTTACCTACCATGTACAAGGCCCTGGGTTTGATTCCCCCAGTGCTGCAAAAATAATGAACTAAACAACAACAAAATCAAACTGTTATTTAAATTAATCTCCTTTTTGCTTGGTCGGTTGGTTGGTTGGTTTTGGTTTTCTTCAAGACAGGGTTTCTCTGCCTAGCCTTGGCTGTCCTGGAACTCTCTCTGTAGAATAGGCTGAACTCAAACTCTGAGAAATCTGTCTCTGCTCCTGAGTGCTGGGATTAAAGGTGTGCACCACCACTGCCCAGCTCTTTCCTTTTTTTTTTTTTTTTTTTTTTCCTCTCCTGGCAATTTCTAGTCCTTGATATTGCTTATACTCAGATCGTTAACATAGTATAACTTATTTGTCTTTAATCTATTCTGTTTTAAAACTTCTGAAGTAAATGCTTAGAATACATGAAACCCTGTTTAAAAAAAAAAAATTAGAGTCAAGCACTTAAGTAATTAAAAGTATTTAAAAACTCTTTGTCCTCATGCCAAAAAGGAACCCATGTGCTAGTGAGCTTTTTATGGTGTGCATGTATGTGTGGTACAGGATTTGAACCTGTCTTATAGATGCTAGGCAAGCACCCTATCATTGAGCTACATAGTCAGCCCCAAAGTGGTTTTTGTTTGTTTTTGTATTTTGGACAAGGTTTCTTTGTGTAGCCCTGGCTGTCCATGTTTTAATTTTTAATAGATGCATTTCTAAAGTGTGTTCATTTTTCTGAAAGACATTACAATATCTTCTTGAAAGAGTATCATAATAAAGCATGACAGAACCCAAGCCTCCTTGTCATCTGTCACTCTATTTTTGAGCTCAGGCCCTCAGAGAGAAAGGAAACTACAAGCAAAGACAGTTATTGCTTAGTCTTGGAATCACTTGATAGGACCCTGGGAAAGCTGTGTTGCTCCTGGGTTCAGGGTGCAGATCTAGTGCAGTCCTGCCTCTGTGGGGTTCATCAGCCAATGGCTGTTTGTCATTCTGTTTACTCTGTGGATTGTGTCTATGTCATGGGTGCCAATTAGTAGCTAAGACCATGTAGCAGGCCTCTACCATTGTAAGTGGAGATAATAAGCATGTGTCACTCATTCGCTATCATGTAATCATAATACAACTATGTTTCTAGGGGTGGGATCGGTCTACTTTATTAATAACATCCCAAACTCTGCCAACATACTACTCTTCTTTGTTCCTCCCTATAATTTAAATAATACATTCATCAAGGTACAACAAAAGGCTTACTACCAAATAATCTAAAAAATCCAAAGACAGAACTAAGTAGAATATTTTCTTTATCATCCAAGCTTCTTAATTTGTTAAACTTAGCTTATGCCTGTAATCTCAGCACTCAGGGTGAGGCAGGAGGATTGCTATGAGGCTATATACTGAATTTCAGACTAGATGGGCTTCCTTAACAAGATCATGTCTTAAAAACTCAAAATAGATGGAAAAAAATTCCTATACTGGTTTGGCAAAATCTTGTCATGGTGAATCCTGTCACAATTGGTTAGTCAGAGACCCCTTATCTTTGAAGTTTCTTCTTAGTAAATTTCCATGTACAAATCTCAACACTACCTCTCAATTATAAATATCCACTTGTCTTTTTGGAATCAGGTCCAATCTGTGTCTACAAGTTAATTTAAAATCTTTGTCATCATGCATGTTTCACTTTTTGTTTTGTTTTTCAAGACAGGGTTTCCCTGTGTAGCCCTGGCTGTCCTGGAACTCACTCTGTAGATCAGGTTGCCCTTGAACTCACAGATTCTCCCACCTCTGCCTCCCAAATGCTCTAATCCTGGCACATGTTTCACTCCTTTGGAGCTGGTTTTGCTTTCTGGTTGTTGTGAACAAATCTGATATTCAATTAAGCTGTCCACTACATCAGTGAGGAAAAAATAAAACTGGTATTCACAATGCATCTTAGAAATTTATTTCGCTGATCATTTTCTTAGCCTTCCTAAGAGATAACATTAACCTGGTGATCAGACTTATATGGCAGCTTTTATTTTGAAGTCCATTTCCCCTCAGAGACTTTGAGGAACAAAAAAGTAGACAATGGAAGGTAACTTGACTCAGGTCTTGAAGAGGTCTGACAAGCCTACATCTTGAGTCAGCCACAGAGGGTCCCTAAATATCTGTGTCCAGAAGTTTGTGGAGGGAAGATCTGAAGATTTTGAATGGAGAGAAAGCCTTTGTGATGTGTGTGAAGGATCACACATAAATGGCAGTTTGAGACTGTATCCCCCAAATTGAGACCCACCACCTTCATAGTTTTGCCTCAAATTCTATTTACTTATTACCTATATTAGTGTTTAGTCACTCTGTTAAGGGTGTAGCTTTGTGATAGAGCTCTTGCCTAATACTGCCCCAAAATGACTTTAATATATTTTTAAGTTTTTAATGTCTCTGTAGTCTTTGCTGCCCTTGACATCATGGGAATCCTCCTGTGTCAGTCTCCCAGGTGCTAAGATTATAGGCATGAGCCAGCACACCAGCTATATTCTTTACACACTGGTTCTTCTTAAGTTGCCCAGGCTAGCCCAATCTACTGAGCTCAAGTGAGCCTTCTGCCTAAGCCTTCCAAGTAGCTACAACTATTGGCAAGTGCCACTCATCTTTAAAAATGGAGGTGTATTTACTTGTTCATGGGTTCTTTTTCTTTCTCCTTCTGTGCTAAGAATGGAATCCAGGGCTTCATGCATGCTAGGCACATATTCTCCCACTGACTCTTCAGTTAAGTATTGGCCAAAGGCTGCGACCTGACTAGCCCAGTAGTGACTGTTACTCAGGCTGTTTTAGAGAATCTACATCAGTTCCATAAGGACATTGTTCCTTACTTTGAGGAACTTATATTCTAAGGCAACATAATTTTGTTGTTCTTTTTTTTTTTTTGGAGACAGGATTTCTCTGTGTAGCTTTGGAGCCTGTCCTGGATCTTGCTCTGTAGACCAGGCTGGCCTCGAACTCACAGTGATACGCCTGCCTCTGCCTCCCAAGTACTGGGAGGCAACATACTTTTTTCAACCCAGTCTCCCCGCCACCCCCGACTTCTTTAAATGAGAAATCAAAAACTATAAAACTCACCCTCTTGAAGGGAACTAGTTCTTACAGGCTTTTGCTATTTACTATAGGAAAGACTGGAAAAGGTGCTCCACTTACCTAGAATACATTTTATTATTTTTATTTTGCCCTTTCTTGGAGGAATTAAGGCAAGAGTACATTTGCATAAATACAATTGGTAGACAGTTACTCTAATATAAGGAATGTGAGCTGGACCTGGTTGTACATACAGTACTGATAAGACTAAGGCAGAAGATCTAGTTTCAGGCTAGCCTGTTGTACATAGCAAGACCCTGTCTCAAAAGACCAAGGAGGTAGGCATAGTAGTATATGCCTATAACATCAGAACTTGGGGTTAAAGGCAAGTGGATCAGGAGGGAGGGCAAGGTCATCCTCAGCTACTTAGCAAGTTCAGGGCCAGACTGGGCTACAAGAGACCCTGTCTCCAAAAAGGGAAGGGAGGAAGAAAGGAAGGGAAGAAGGATCCAAAGAGGAGGAAGAGGAGTGTGACAAGTATACAATTTGTTCTTCATTATGAGGAAGATGGGTCTTCCTTTTCCCCTCAGATTAGCTTCCTCCACCTGCCAAGTGGCTAGGATTATCGGTAGCTGCCATTGTACTTGTACCCAGCTTTAGAATTTTCTCAACATCAAAACAAAACAAAAAACCATCAACTCTTGCTTCCCATAATGCCTCATCAAGGGAGCTTTCTTTGGCCAGATCTTCACTGTTAAGTCTCCTTCTATCTCAAAAACAGCAGTGGCGCAGCTGGAAGAGCTTACAGTCCCAGTGTGACACAGACCCCAGAGGAGGGCAAAGAAGTCAAGAAAGCCTGCTTTTATTTTGACCTTTTTCAGTTTTCCTTCCTGCTTGATTTGCATTTAGGGCTTTGTGTGCCAAGAGAGGATGTTTGTAGGGCACCTGGCTAATCCGCTCTACAGCTCCACTCTCCACAGCCTGGAAGTTACTTCATTTACACTGAGCTCCTTCCCCATATCCTAACTCAACACTTCAAACTCTCTTTTTCACTGTCTCTATTGCCAGTAACCAGCTATATAACTTGGTAAGTGCTTCAAGCTTTTTAGGCTGCTGTTATCACAACTTTACTTTCTTTTTGGAGTGCTAGGGATCAAATCCCTAGGGTCCCAGGCTAGGTGAGCAATCAGTCTCCAGTCCCACATTTTGGAAGTAAGGGTCTTGGATGACTATAAAATTCTCATGGGGTTTCCTGCCTTAGCTTTCCCAAGCAGCTGTCATTTCAATTCCTCCTCAGGTACTGAAAGTCCCATAAAAGTCCCTCTCCATAGAGCATACTGTTTTCTCTCACCAGTTTCTCATCTTCAGAGACCTCAATTCAAATTCACAAAAAGGAAAAAATTTCCAAGTTATCAATACAGTGTCTGATGTCAAACACCCAACCAAAGATCTTTCTAGGTCCAATGCAGAAGAGACAAGGTAAGGGAACAAAGCCGAGCACGCAAAAGAATAAGAAAACAACTTCTGGGGCTGGAGAGATGACTCAGTGGTTATGATCAACTGCTGTTCTTCAAGAGGACACAGGTTCAATCCCCAGGACCCACATGGTGATTCATAACCATCCATAACTCCAGTTCCAGAGGATCCAATGCCCTCTTGTAGCCTCAGCAGACAACAGGCATGCATGTGCCACACAGACATACATGTAGCCAAAAACCCATACATATGAAAGAATAAATTTTGTTTTGTTTTTCAAACAGGGTTTCTCTGTGTAGCCCTGGCCATCCTGGAACTCAGAGATCTGCCTCTGCTTCCCAGTGTTGGGATTAAAGGCATGAGCCACCACCTCATGGCAAATAAATAAATCTTAAAAAAGAAAGAAAGAAAACAACTGGTTGTTGGCTAACTACCTGCTTTGAACATTATTATGAACCAGTATGGTTCCATCACGATTATTATCTGGAGTCACTAGCCAAGTTCAAATCCTAGCTTTCTCCTTAACCAGCTCTATGACCCTAAACAAATGAATGAGTCCTGAGTCTCAAGTTTCTTTGTATCTGAAAGGGGGTGGGGCTAATACTCCCCAAAAGTTGTCAAGGATTAAATGAGTACATGAAGTGCCCAATATAGCCCAGAACGCACAAGTTCAACTACAGTAAACCATGTGTAAGATTCCCTATTAGCACACTCTTCCTGTTTCACTTTCTGCCTCATAAGCAACCAGACCCACATGCTTACCCAAGGCAGGTGTCAAATGAAAGAACTAGAGGGCAGACATGAACACATGCAGACTTGTGGAAGAAACCAGCCAACACCAGTTCAAAGGGATAACTTCACTGCTAGTTTTATGTTCCAGAATGTGAAATGAGAAGCAGTTACACCTCAGGAAAAATCCCCAGTGCCCTTGGAGAATCCTGGCTGACCTGCTCTGCCCCATAATGTCCTGCTTATCTGGCTGGACAAAGAAAAGGGTAAACACCTTCAGCTTGGGAAGAACCTTCATTCTGCCACCCCGTAGGAAAGATGAGATGCCTCCAACCTTCTCTGTGGCCATCTTAACAAAGTAAGAGCAGGCCTGGCATCAGTTCATGCTCCCCAGATGTTAATTTTTAGGACCAAGTACAAAATCTTTGGGTGGTCCTCCACCACCACTGCTTTGTCTCTCTGTTGTTTGGGAGCCAGAGAGGGGCTGCACCCCTAGAATGGAGCTAGCCTCTGGGTCTGGTTTGCTGCGTTTGGCCAGGTCCTCGTTGTGAGCCTTGCGGATGTGGCGGTAGAGGTCCCCTGACTGTGTGTAGCTGCGTAGGCAATAGCGGCACTCATAGGGTCGCTCTCGTGTGTGCACGGTGGCGTGTCGCCGTAGTGTATAAGAACACGAGAAGGTCTTTCCACACGTCTTGCAGGTGGGAACATCCTCTGTAAAACCCCCAAAGCTCCCTGGAGCTGCTTCATACTCAGAAGGAGGGTAAAGTGGCTCATGCAGGGCTGGTGGTGCAGGCAGGGGTGAGGTCACCAGTCCTCGATGATATTGTCCTGGACCTGGCAGCAGATGGTACGGTAGATGAGATTCTGGAGGCAGAAAGTGGTCGCTTGGCCCCATCTCCTCTAGTCCTGTTGCCCCTGGCTCCTCAAAAGTGTCTGGCTGTGAAGGCTGTCCCCCATACATTGCACCTCCAGATGGGAACAGCCCTTCAGGTCCCTGAGGCTGTTCCTCTGACAAGTCAGTTTCCTCATCAGAGATCACAATAGCTTCTACTTTCACCTGGACCAGTTCAGCTTCAACTGGGGCTGGAGCCTGGGACAGAACTGGGGCTGGAGCTGGGGGCGGGGCCGGAGCTGGAGGATAGAAGCCTTGCAATGATCCTCCAGTATCCCTTGGTTCCACCACCCTCAGACTCTCCGGAACCACATCAAGAGGAGTCAAGGGCTCCACTGAAACTGCTGGAAGGCCAGAAGAGAAGTAGTTTACAGGAATGGTCTCTGTAGAGCTACTGGGGCTGGCAAGAGAGACAGAGACATCAGCCACCGGTGGGGGAGGTGCCCGCAGGTGTGGTGAGTCAACTTCCATGCTAGGCTGTGTAGTGTCAGCTCCCCCAGACACTGGTGGCTCATCTGCAGAATGAGCCATAGGTAAGGGAGTGGCTGGACCCTTCCATTCCTCTTTGCTCCAGCGGGCTGACTGCTCAACAGATGCCAGTAATGGCTGGGGGCCACGAGAACTGCCTGACAAAAACTCCATAGCAGCAGGATTGCTTTCCTCTTCCTTCTTGGTACTGTCTGCCTCTGCCAGAGCCCGGGCTTGCAACCGTTGTTTACACACCTTAACGATGTCATTCATGTGCAAGTAGCTGGCAGCTGCCAGCACATCTTCCAGAGGGGTATCCCCCCTAAGGGCCAGCTGGCCAGCATACATAAAGTCCAGAAGCAACCCAAAGGCTGGGGCTGTGACAATCTCATTGTGAATGCACACCAGATCCCTCTTGTCCAATTCCCGCTCCTTGTAGAAAAGCTGAAAGAACGGACTGCAGGAAGCCAGCACAGCCCGATGGGCCAAGAACTGGGTGCTACCAACCATCACAGTGCAGTCACAAAGGAAACCCTGGGACCGTTGCTCCCGCAGGCTCTGAAGCAGCTGCTGACTGTGTTCTGGGAACTCCATAGCACCCCAAGAAGGGAAGGGTGCCCAAGAAAGTTCCCCACCAGTAGCTCCCTGGGAAGAAAAGACAGTGAGTTAGGGCAGATAACTTCCACAGCAACCTCCACGTCAGCCCTTAACTAGGGCTTACCACCCAAGGCCTCTGGCAACACATGCCCCCCAAACCATGTTTCAGTTAACTGCCCTTCTTTCTCCCAGGTCACACCCTAAGATCTGTTGGCTCCGCCCCCTAAACCTAACCTTCGGGATCGTCCCCGCCCCTATTCGAAAAAAGCCCTGCCCCCGGAAGTCCCGCCTCCTAACCAGCCTCTGCTTCCTCGGTCCCAGCCGGTGCCTTCCAGTGACTCATCCAACTAGGACTGTCTTTCGCGCCCAAGCTTTCCCGGGCGATGCCTTCACGCCCCGGTCCCGGAACTTCCTGCGCCTCTCCCTCTCGCATTCCAGGAATAAGGACTCCCAGCGTAGGAACTAGAAGAGAAAGCTGAGCCCTCACCCACGACCTAGCAGCCACCAGGAAAGCTCCGCCCCTTCCCACCTTCGCTGTCCTAATTGGCTCAAGCTTGCCCTCTCCCGTCGTGGATTGGCTCACTATGCACTACC
>CABHPP010117154.1:10867-42512 GCA_902168425.1 Peromyscus attwateri | reverse complement strand
TAGGTGGTTTCCACATCTCACTGCAACTCTCTTGTCTGGGCCTACTCAAAGGTAGATGGGGGATGGACAATGACAGTTGGCTACTACAAACTTAATCAAGTAGTGACTCGGACTGCAACTGCTGTACCAAATGCAGTGTCTTTACTTGAACAGATTAACACATCTCTTGGTGTGTGGTCTGCAGCTACTGATCTAGCAAATGCCTTTACCTCAGTACCTGTCCATAAGGGCCACAGAAGTACTTAGCTTTCAGTAGGCAAGGCCAGCAGTATTACCTTTATAGTTTCATCTCAAAAGTATTTTAAATATTCAGTCCTGTGTCATAACTTAGTTTGAAGAGATCTTGATCATCTGTCTCTTCCACAAAATATCACATTGGTGCATTATATTGATACATTATGCTGATAAGACCAAGTGAGCAGGAGGAGACAGCTACTTTGGACTTGTTGGTAATGCGCATGTGCATCAGATGATGGGAAATTAATCCAATCAAAATTCAAGAGCCTCCTACCTCAGAGAAATCTCTAGGGGTTCAGTGGTATAGGGCATGTAGAGATACTATTTCTAAGGTGAAGGGTAAGTTACTGCACCTGGCCCTCTCACCGCCAAAAAAGAAGTACAATACTAGGGCTGGAAAGATGGCTCAGTGGTAAAGAGCACTTGTTTTACTTGCAGAGGACCCAGGTTCAACTCCACCCACAACTGTCCATAACTCTAGCTCCTAGGGACCCAATGTCCTCTTCTGATCTCAGCAGGTACTACGTATGCACACGACACACAAACATACATTCAAGCAAAACATTCATATACATAAAAATGAACTCAATCTTGAAGAAGCTGCCACCAGCAGCAGCAGCAGCAGAACACTTCCTGGGCCTATTTGGATTCTGGAGACAGCACATTCCTCACTCGGGTGTGTTACTCCAGCCTATATACCAAGTGACTCAGAAAGCTGCTAGCTTTGATGGGGCCTGGAATGGGAGCAGTCTCTTCAGCAAGTCCAGGCTGCTGTGCAGGCTGCTACCACTTGGACCATATGAGCCAGCAGAACCTAAAGTATCTGAGGTGTCAGTGGAAGATAGGGATGCTATCTGGAGTCTTCGGCAGGCCCCTATAGGTAAGTCACTGAGGAGACCTTTGGGATTTTGGAGCAAGTTCTATCATCTATGCAGACCTGCTACTTGGTCTTAGTGGAAACTGAATGTTTGACAATGGGTCACCAAGTTACCATGTGACCTGAGATACCCATCATCAGCTGGGTATTATGTGACCCACCAAGAGACCGAAAATCTGTTGCTTTGAATTCTCTAATGCACCCTAAAAACCAGAGATAATGCTGTAAAATTTGGAAAAAAAATAATTTTCAACCTAGAATTCTATTCCCAACCCTAACATCAATCAAATGTGAGGGCATCTTCAGTTAGTCAAGATTTTAAATGTGATATCCTATGTACCCTCCCCTCTTGACTCTGAGTATGTATTCTATTCTACCAAAGTTAAGGATTAAAGGGGATGGGAAGGTGGATATTCAAGCAGTAGAAATAGAGATCCATACAGGAGATCATGAGAGTACACATCAGAACGAAGATAGGAAGAGTATACAGGGGCACTAATTCAGACCCACTAGACCAAAAGCTCCACATAAGATTCCTTTTGAAATAAATACTTGGAGCTCTAACTGTCTTTAGAAGGTTGTGTGTGTGTGTGTGTGTGTGTGTGTGTGTGTGTGTGTGTGTGTGTTGGCACTCATGAATATGCACACAAGGCGAGACAGGGCAGGACATTGGGTGTCTCCTCTTTCGCTCTCTACCTTGTTGCCTTGAGACAGTGAGCTCTGAAGATCTGCCTGTTTCCACCTCACAGTGCTGGAATTATAGGCACTTGAGTCATGCTCAACTGTTTTGTTTGTTTTTTAATATTTATTTATTTACCTTTTTAAAATTATGTATATGTATATGTGTCTCAGGGAGATATGCACATGAGTGCAGATGTTTAAAGAGGCCAGTGGTGACAGATTCTCTGAAGCTAGAGTTCCAGGTGGATGTGAATCACCTGACATGGGTGCTAGGAATCAAACCCAGATTCTCTAGAAGAACAGTACATGCTCTCAACCACTGAGCCATCTCTCCAGTCCCCATGTGGTTGGGTTTTTTGAGACGGGATTTCATTATGTATCCTTGGCTGGCCTGGAACACACATGTAGACCAGGCTGTCCTGGAATTCAGAGGCCTGCCTCTGCCTCCAGAGTGCTAGGATTAAAGTTGTATGCCACCATACCCAGCCATGCTCAGCTTTTTCTTTTCCTTTTATTAAAAATAGATTTTTTTCTCAAATAATATATCCTGATTACAGTTTCCCCTCCCTCTACTCCTCCCAGTTCCTCCCCACCTTCCCTCCCATCTGGATCCATTCCCTTTCTATCTCTCATTAGAAAACAAACAGGGTTCTAAGGGATAATAATAAAATATGTAAGAAAAACAAAACTAATACATTGGAGTTGATAAAAACAAACAGAAGGAAAAGAGCCCCCAAAATATAGCTGTTTGCACACTCAGGGATCCCATAAAAACACAAAACTGGAAGCCATAATATATACACAGAGGACCTGGTGCAGACCCGTGCAGACCCTATATATGCTACCTCATTCTCTGTGAGTTCATGTTCACCTTTTTAACGTGAGTGTTAAGGATTAGAGCTCAGGGCTTTATGATTGCAGAGCCAGTGCTCTTACCCACTGAGCCGTTTTCCCAGGCCCCTAAATGTCCTTACAGGGGCGGTGCTAATTTTCCCTTGTCTTTCTATCTTAGAGTTGGCTATAAAGGGACCCTCTGAAGATGCTGGGGAGAGCTCAGTTGGTAAACTGCTTGCTGTGTGAGCACAGAAGCTAAGTTCAATCCCCAGCTCTCACACAAATAGCTTCATATAGGGCTGGAGAGATGGCTCATTGTTTAAGAGCACTTGCTACTCTTACAGAGGAGCCAGATTTGGTTCCTAGCACCTGCATGGTACTTATAACTATCTGTAACATCCAGAGAATCTAATGTCCTGTTTTTGCTTCCTTGGGCACCAGGCATGCATATGGTAAACATACGTACATGCAGGTAGACCACTCATAAACACTACCCCCCCCCCAAAAAAAAAGAAGGCCAGATGTAGTAGCACACACTTGTTACCCCAGTGCTGGGAAGGCAGTGACAGCAGGGTCCCTGGGGCTTGCTGGCCAGTCAGTCTAAGCCTGAACGGTGTTTTCCAAGCCAAGTGAGAGACCCTGTCTCAAAACTAGAGTGGGTCATTCCTGAGAAACACCACCCAAAGTTGACTTCTGGCCTCTACACACACAGGCTCATATTTACCCATACTACCACTCTCTACACATGAATACACACCCAAATGAAACAAAACCTTCTCCTGAGAAGACCCCTATTTATGAAGGTCATCCTGGTCCCAATGAAAAAGGAATGCTGTACAGAGAGGCCAAGTTGGGTATCATCATTCAGTCTAACAGCATTAAACCAAACCTGGTATATCCAATCACATTTTAATATGGTTGCTTATATTTCAGTCATTGCTTTTATTTCAGTCATGCTCATGTATTAAGTCTCTCTCTCTCTCTCTCTCTACACACACACACACACACACACACACACACACACACTCTCTCTCTCTCTCTCTCACACACTCACACACTCACTCACTCACGAAGGAAGATGGCTCAATGGGTAAGTGCTTGCTCTACAAGTATGAGGGCCTAGTTTGAATCCCCAGCACCCATGTAAAAAAAAAAAAAAGCTGGGCTATGCTTGCCTATAATCCAAGCATCATTGGGAGGAGCCAGCGGATCCAGAGAAATCACTGGCAAGTCAGCCTAGCTAGCCTAACTGGTGGGCTAGTTCAGTGAAAGACCCTATCTCTAGACAATAACACAGAAAATGACAGAGGAAGGCACTTGATGTGCTGCTCTGGCCTCAGCATATTCGTGTATGGGCATGCACACTGCCACATTTGAGTGCATGTTACACACACAAACACCCTGAAACCCCAAAGATTGAGCCCCTGGACTACTTAACATGACCAGTTTGCAGGACAGTGAACATGAGAACTCACCCACCTTCCAGGAAGGCAGTGTATTCCCAACTCTCCCAAGACGGAAGCTCCTATGCTTTAGACCTTTTTAAGCTCACTATACATCACTGTATTTCTTGCTTATTCATGTCCTTTAAAATATCCTCTGTAATAAAGTGGTAAATATTAAGTTTTTCTGAGCTCTGTGAGCAATTTAAGCAAATTACTCAAAGCAGAAGCAGTGTGTGTGGTGGGGGAGGGGGTCGTGGGAACTTCAGTTTGCAGCCAGCTGTTTAGCAGTTTCAGAGGACTTGTAACAGTTTGAGGAATTTAGCCCTTGATCTGTGAGATTGATATTTCCATGTAGATAGTGTCAGAACTGAATTACACTTAATGATGCCTGGGGTGTTATCCACTGAAGAATCACACACTTGCTGGTGGGGAGAAACTTCTCTGCCCCTGACATCACAGAAGTCTTCTGTGTTGACTATGATATGAGAACATAGTTAAAAAAAAAAAAAATATTTTGCTCTTCTCAGACATACAGCATATACAATACTGCTTTAAAAACACTGAACACAAATAGTCATAAGACTCATCTTGTTGATTAAAAAAACTGAACTTTTAAAAAACTCTGGCATAGCTCTAGCATTTGTCTCTTATGAAATGGGATACACTGTACTGTGTTACTCAGAGCCAAGGAGTCACACTGAATTGTCAAATTACCAACTATCTACAAACAGAAAAAGAAATCAGCTTTTAGAAGGCAGACTTGTTTACCTACCTGATGAAAGAAGTATGTAACAGCAAGGTCATTGTCATTTAAGAGGATTTCTTCTTCTGTTGTAAAGAGCCACTTGCGAACGGTCAGGCAGGTGCCTGGTACAGCAGACGTATAATTCTGGACGTAGAGTTTATGAGGAAATTCGTTAGGTGCCAGCTTACGTACTGAAGAAGACAAAATAAAGAAAGCTGAAGTGGAGAGATATATAGGAGTTTCCAAAGTAGAAACTGTACAAGACAGACCAATATAGTAGTCATTAATTACAGCATCAGCTCAAATTCATCAAGAAACTCTAGCTCAAGAACACATAACTGCAGATCCAGCCAAATCTACCCTTTCTAACTAAGACTCTGGCCAGTAAGGCAAATGACTGAAATCTACTGCTTGAATGGCAGGTCTTTCAGCTAACATGACTGCAAAGAGTACCAACTCCAAACTCAGTTAAAATGCTTGATCTGCTAAGTTACAAACATCAGTGGACAGACATGCTAAGTCCACCAAATGTCTTCAGAGCAGCCTCTCCTCTTCCCCAGCTATGGGACATCTGGAGTCTCTCCTATGGCCACTCTCAATGTACTGCATTTATTTGTGCAGATCTGAAAGGTACTTCTTTCTCACCCACTCCCCAAATCCTAAGGCATTTGCCACAGTCCAGGCATCTTCTGAGCAGCTTCCAAACAGCCTGGCTTCACTGGGCTGGGATTACAGGCATGTGACACCACACCAAGTTTACTATTTCTAATCCCTACACTGGCTCCTAAGGCCTTTCCTGAGGCTTAATTGGCTTTCTAACACTACAAAAGACAGACTCAATATTTCCCCTTTATAGAGAGTGAGGCTAAAGCTTACAAAGGATAAGATTAAAATCCAAGCATCCTGGCATCCTACCAATTCTGTATAACACAATTTCTATCTGTGTATCAGGCCACTGAGAATTGGGAAGAAAAATACTAGGAAGATAGTTGTTCCCGAGGAATTCAAGTTGCTGTAGACTGAAAAAAGACAATGATGGATGGACAGTGATCAGAAACTCTTTACAAGATCTTCCCAGTCTGCTTGCCGAAGGCCGCAGTAGTAAGTGGGCTCTGTTCTCATCCTTAAGCTCTTCTTTGGCAAAGCAGTTTCTGTCCAAGAGTATTAGACTAAAACACCCCAAACAAAATAGAGTAACAGACATTAGCACTTACCAAAGGAATGATTGATCACTTCAAATAAGGCAAAATAATTCACTGTTGTACTGTCCATGCCAACCTTTGCTGCGATAGCCTGAAGTTTAAACATGATAGAATTGTTTCAGGAAAAGTAAGTTCAGGCAATGCTATGGGGACAGGTAGATGTATGAGAAGGGGAAAAGGAGACACTCTGCATCCTGGCTTCATAAAAGCCACCATGACCCACAACTATCCTTAAGGTACACATGTGCATACATATGAATGAATCCAAATACTGCTGCCCTCTGTGAGCATCTCTCTTCTAATACAAGCTGACAATAGTTTCCTCCTTGGTATCAAAGTTCCTTTTTAAAATATGAATTAATTCCACAAAGGTATTTTTGAATTTATTTACTAATGTGTATGTGTGTGTGTGTGTGTGTGTGTGTGTGTCTGTGTGAATGAATGCCATGTATATTTGGATGTCCACAGAAACTAGAAAAAGACAATGGATCGCTTAGAATTGAGTTATCTCTCCAGCCCCCACAAAGGTGTTTTATATCATTTAAAGAAATATACTTGATAGGACAGATCGTAAAAATAAAACAATTTTTAAAAAAATACTTAAAATATTCACTTTGTTTGTGTGTATGTGTGTGTGGGATGAGCTCATGTGGAGGTCAGAGAACAATGTGCAAGAATCAGTGCTGCTCTAAGGATTACTCAGGCTGTCAGGCTTAGAGGAAAAAGCCTTTACCCACTGAGGCATCTCACCATACCTAAAAACAGACCCTCTGACACCTCGTTTTACATATTCAGCTTACATTTACTATTGGCTGCTAACACACAAAAATCTCAGCCTTTGATTATTTAAGTATTTTTATTTTATTTTATGTGTATGAGTGTTTGGCCTGCACATGTATCTGTCTGTGTGACTGGTGCTCATGGAAGCCAGAAGATGTAGATCCCCAAAGAATGCAGTTATAGGCAGTTATCAGCAGCCATGTGGGTGATGGGAATCAAACCTGGGTCCTCTGGAAAAGCAGCCAGAGCTGCTAAGCCATCTCTCCAGACCTCTCAACCTTTGATTCTTATTTTCTTATTTTAGAGACAGGCTCTCACTCTGTTGGTTATGTCGGCATTGAACTCCTAGACTAGTGTCGTCCTCTTACAAGCTCAGCCTCCTAAGTACCTGGAACTATATATATGTGTGCATTTCTGTGCTTAATTCTTAGGCTTAAAACATTGTTAATTCTATTCAGAATCCACAAATTATTTTTATATATATATATATATATATATATATATATATATATATATATATTTTGGTTTTTTGAGGCCAGCCTGGTCTACAGAGGGAGTTCCAGGACAGCCAGAGTTTTACACAGAGAAACCCTGTTTTGAACCCCACCCCCAAAAAGTAAAAACAAACCTTTTGCAATTACTCCAATATACTCCATTCCTATAAAATTCAAAGATGGCTGGAATCCTACAAATAATCAACTGCCATGGTAATTGCAGATGATTAATGAAGGACAGATTTTCTTGTTTGCTATAAAGGAGTGCTTTGTATAAGCGCTGATAACCAGAAATCTGTCTATCTCCCTGAAAATCTTGATCCAGTTCAGATTAAAGGCAAATAAATGGGCCTGCAAACAGTGATTATACCCAACACCCAGGTTGTGATTTTAAATGTTATTTCTCACCAAGAACCAAGACTAACAGAGGAAGGGGTTTATTCTAGATCTAGGCCAAGAAATGTCTAAAGAAGAGATCAAGATATCTTGTTTTAATAAAATACCCCATAAGCTAATGGATAGTACTAAAAGTACACAGGAACAGACAAGCATAAAGGAACTTCCTTTGGCCAAAGATGCAACCATTTGAGCATCAAAGAGATAATAACATGCTGTTTATTAAATCACATTTAATTAGAAATTTACCTGTAACTAAAAATAAACTATTAATAATTATTACACTGGACAACACTGGAATCAACTAAAGCATCCATTCTTTACTCTGAAAATTGCCAATAAAGGAAAGAATTAATTTTTTAACCTTTCTCTCCCACAAACTGTTTTTCAGGCTAAATCAATAGCCTTCACTGACAAGAAAAAGTTACTTACAGAAGAATTCTAGCTATGTGAAAAATATGAGAGAACTAGAAACCAGCACATTGCAACCTTTCTGAAATTACTGATTAAGGTAACAATTAGCAATGGACAGACTCATCTGGTAAAAGATCAGGAGAAACTCTGCAGTGAAAACATTAGGTAAACGCCGTCAAACTACTCATCAATCACGTTACCACTAAAATGGACAAGCAGAGACTGAGTAGTGCCTACTGAGAAGCAACACTTTATATTATACAGCTTAATTATAAAGTATTTGTATTTTGTATTAAAAAATAAAACTTAAATGTAATCAATATTCTAGAGTAAATTTCTATTTCTAGAAAATACAGGGAACTAGAAGGACATGATAAATAACCTACAAGGAAACAAGCAGATAAATTCAGCATGATCCAACTTCTGCACACACACAAAAACAAAGAAGGGAGACTACTTTATTTATAGTAAAAATTAAGACCAAATATGACATAATGACCTGTTTCCATCAGATTTTTAACAAGCCAACTATAAAAATTCATTTTGATAACTGAAAAATTCTAACTATGGAGTTAATTAGCAATAAAATGGTGTTATTTTAAGATTTGATAATGGTATTGGTTATATATAAAGAATGTGCATGTTTTAGATGTTTGTTGAACTATACACACAGGTCTACCATAGATTTTGCCCAAAAACAAAAAAACAAACAAACACAAAATACCCTTAGAAGAAAAGGAAAAAAGGGTACATGGTGTAAATGTGGCAAGATCTTGATAATTATTACTAAATATGACTAATGAAGGAACTGGGGGATGTAGTTCAGTGATAGAATACTTCCCCAAGAAGTATGCCCAAGGCCCTGGGTCTATATCTCACACCATTAAAAAGAAAGCATATAGAGAAATTTATGATTCTATTCTGATTCTATATATGTTAAAGTTTTTTGCAGGGCTGGAAAAATGGCTGTGGAGACAGCGTTTCTTAGTGCAGCTCTGGCTGTCCTGGAACTCACTCTGTAGACCAAGTTGGTCTCAAACTCAAGAGATCAATCTGCATCTGTCTCCCAAGTGCTGGAATTAAAGGCATGTACCACCACTGCCTGACGACATATACCATTTTTTAAAAAGGGTCTTTTTCAACAACAAAAAAGGGAGTTAATCATAACCACTGCACTCTGGGGTATTTACTGTACCTTTCTTTTCTTTTTTTTTTTTTTTTTACAAGGTTTTGCTATATAGTCCTGGCTACCCTAGTACTTGCATCATTCTTACCTTAGCCTTCCAAGTGCTGGGATTACAAGTATACAAGCACACTCCAATACACCCAGCTCTCATATACCTTTCTTTTAAGAAGGACAAAGTTACTTCACATTAGTTCTATGAATTAGTAAGTGTATTCTGCACATTTTGTATGTATTAACTCATTTAATTTTTTACTTGGCTTCACATCATCCAATGTCAAGTCGACTTTGCTCAAGTGTAACTTACCTGGTATACTTGGTCTGTAGTACTGTTCTTTTTAACTCTGACGGTAACTGTTGTTCCATCCGGTAATGCTACTCTCAGCTCTACATCAGACACACCATTGTAATTCTAAAGGAAAAGAAAGAATTTGCAACCCAGTAAATTTTCACTCTCCTTGCTACATGCTAGCAAAACAATATCTAACATAAGAAACAGGAAGTAAATTCAATTAAAATGAGGAGAAATGAAGTCTTAAAAGTTAATATATTTACAGCTCATAAAGCTGATTTTAGGGTATAGAAGTTAAAATCATGTTCCCATTTCAAAATAGAATACTGTTGAAAAGTCTAGGTGAAACTCAGATGAGATTTTGGTTCCTCTTGTCACCCATTCAGAACTCACAATGGAGAGAAAAAACCAACAGACAGGAGCAGTCTCAACACTGGCTGAATAGTTAGGCAGCTAGATCTGCTTAAGAGATATGCTGATGTCCTTTCTGAACCTTGATATGCATCTTCAAAAGGAAAAATGGATGAGACTTAGGGATGTAAAGTAGTTTCATGCCCAATTTTCTAAGCAAAGACTATACAATTCTTACTCTACTTAATTAAAAACAAACACTTAGAGTTGGGGATATAGCTCAGTGTAAGAATGCTTGCTTACAATGCTTAGGGATCTAGCACACACACAAAAAAAAAAAAAAAAGAAAGAAAGAAAAAGAAAGAAACAATAACAACAGCAACAACAACAAAACACCAATCCTCATGACTTTTGATAATAACATATTTTTCTTTTTTTAATTTTTTAGACTTATTTTATGTGTATGGTGTCCCTACATATATGTATGTGCACCATGTGCATATCCAATGCTCACAGAGGTCGGGAACATCTTTGGATCCCCTGGAGCTTGAGGACAGATTAGCTGGGAGCCACAATTCCGTTGCTGGGAACTGAACCCAGGTCTTCTGCAAGAACAACAAAGGCTCCTAACTGCTAAACCATTTCTCTAGCCTCAACATATTTTTCTAATACAGTTTGTCTTTTGTCTTTTTGGGTTTTTTTGTGGGGGAAAAGGGGAGATAGTTTTGCCTTGTAGCCCAGGTTCACCATGAACTCAAGGTGCCTTGGTCTCTAGAATGCTGAGATTATAGGCATGAACCACCATGCCAAGCTTCTAACAGATTTTTGACCTTGTAATTTTTTTCCTCTTCTATATATTTTTATTTTATGTACATTGATGTTTTGCCATGGGTGTCCAGTGCCCTGGGACTAGAGTTACACACAGTTGTGAGCTGCCATGTAGGTGCTGGGAATTGAACCCAAGTCCTCAGGAAGAGCAGTCAGTGCTCTCAACAACTGAGCCATCTCTCCAGCCCGACCTTATAATTTTTATTACTGAGAAATAACCATCTAGGAATAAGTTCATTTTCACTGACCATTAAAAATTACTACTCTTTGTCTAAAAGTACCCTGAACATTACAATAGTTTCCCTCTGACCCACAGGGGTTATGTTCCAAGATCCACAATGCATGCCAGGAACAGTGGTTGGTACTGAAACCCACAATGGATGCTGTTCCCATCTGCACTAAGCAATTATCATGCACCGTGGCTCTAACTTTTATAGTTAAAGGTGCTCCTGCAAAACCAGCATAACTTTACTTTCTCTTGTCCATAATTTCATAGATAGAATGGGCATTCCTACTATAGACCTTGGCAATCTTACCAGGATTCTTTTTCTTACTGTTGTTAAGGAAGTACTGTATGGCTTCCCTTGGGTCTATGTGATTGCTAATACTACTACTCTCCCACACTGAAGGCATCATTAAGGTTTATTTGAATACATCAAGCACTGTGTGTGATACTAGAACAGGCAATCTGATAACCAACCAAACTACTAGGTGACTACCATGCAGGTGGCATATGCAGAGTAGACACTGGACAGAAGACCATTTAGGGCCCAAACAGGACAGCACAGAATGCCATAAAGCTTTAGCATGGTATTCAGAATGGAAGTTTACAAAGCGATTATTTCAGAAATATTGTATTTTATAGTTTTAGATCATAGCTGACCACAGATAACAAAATAAAACCATGGACAAGAGAGGGCATTATTCTATTTTATACCCTTATCTACAAGAAGCCTCTAATCTAGTCAGGAAAACAAAATATATACATATTAAATAACTGACGGACAACACATTAGTATTACATATTCATCCTTCTTTCCAATTAATACTTATTAAGCACCTCCAACATGCGTGACACTGTGGTAAGGCACTGGGAATATAAAGATAATCAAGATTTAGCTCTTACCTACTGGTAGCTCACACACTCTTGTAAGCTAAAAATATAAAGTGACAAACTGATTATATGTATAAAAATTAGAAAATGAGATGGCAATAACATGAGTGGTACTAACTGCAGAAGTTCTTTGTAGGATGAAAAATTGATGACTTGAGTCATCAGAGAAGAAAGACTTCAAAGAGAAGGTGGACTGGAAAACAGCAGACTAGAAACTGCCTCTGCATAGCACAGTGAATGAGTTCACTGTGTCAAAGTAACAAAGAACAGATTCCATTCCAAAGGCAGGAAGAACAGAGCAGGGCATAGCACCAGAGGAGTTGATAAAGACAGCTGAAAAGTGCAGAGAGCCAGAAGGGTGCTCAGAGAGAAGTGACCTTTGATCTGTTCTAAAGGATGAGCGGTACAAAACAATGGGCATGGAGGTAATTACATGAGGGGGAGATTCCCTGGAAGAGCAGAAACTCCAGGGAATGACAAGGATTAAGGAAATAAAAAGTACTCCAGAGCCAATGAGAGGGTCAGTAGGTTTGCTCTGTTGATAAAGGCACTTGCCACTAAACCTGATGACCTTGATGAGTTTGGTCCCTAAAACCTACATGATGGAAAGAACCACTGTTCCCCAAGCTGTCTACCATGTGGTGGTATGCTGCACTGCTTGTACAAGCATAGGCACACAATAAATAAAGAGATGTTAAAAACATACTTTGTAGGTTTGAAGACGTGTCACAGTGGCAGAGCATTTGCTTGGCATGCATGAGTGTCAAGGTTTGAGTCGTAGCACCATAAAGGAGAAATCAAAGTACTAAAGTACCTGGAATAACGATATATCAGACAATTGGTAGGGATTGATATTAGAGAGAGAGAGGCCAGATCAGGATGTGCCATGTGAGTACCATGTAGGAGTTCAAACTGAATCCTGAAAACTGTGGGCAAGTTTCAAATTTGTAAGTAGGGAAATGGCAGTAAAACAGAACAGTTCTCTAAGAACCTTAGCGATGAATGGACTAAAATGGCTACTAGAAAGAATGAAACCTTGTTTTTTCTTTAACATGAAAGATGAGCCATGCGTTTATTCAGAGACAGAGAAGTAAGGAGGGGAGGGGAGGGGAGGGGAGGGGAAGGGAGGAGAGGGGAGGGGAGGGGAGGATTTTAGCATTTTCTCACAGCAGCAGAATTATGGCAGTGAACTTCCAATTAGTCCTGCCACACATACCATTAAGAAGGTTCCCCAACATAAAGGCAACCCTAAACCAGTGCCTCAGGAGCTTTGAGATCAGCAGGCTACTAGGTCACTTCTACATAATTTTACAGCATTCTAAAGAAAGTAAGTTATCACATTTGTTGACGAATCAGGGTCCACCAGACAATGCAGAAATGATCAAAACATTACCTCAGGAATACAGAGAAAAACTTGTATCTCATGAAGAAACACAGTTTACCAACATGAAGGTCCAGAATAACCACTGTGGTTTCCATTTGTCATCAGATGAAAAAAATCACCTTTAAAATAACTTCAAAAATAGCAAATGAAGAGGGAGATAGACAGGTAGACATGCAGAGGAACAGGACAGTGAAAAGAGCGAGTATCTTCCAGCTCCAGCTGGGAGAGAAACAGAAGACTCACAAGGAAAATGGGTGGAGCAGGAGACCATCACGTTCAAACCAGCCAGACTCATGTCACAAGACAGACAAGCATTACATGCTTTCTCTCAGAGTTTAATACATGTACAGGACAAAGTGGAAGGGGACCATACAGAGGAGTCGAACAGGAAAGGGGGCCGGGGGACAAAAGAGAAGGATGCAGCAGGAAAGAGACTGTAGCACATTTTTCTCTCCTATGCAGACTCCAAACTCAAATGCATAAATACAAATGGAAAACAAAAGCAGGAGGGACTATTGGAGACAAGGAGGAGACAGAGGGAAGGGACAGGGAGCCTAATGAGGGGGGATACGGACAAAACACAATGGGTGTGCACGTGCATCTGCACATATACATGTGTGTAATTGAAAATACCATGGTGAATTTATTATTTTATAGCATAACTAAAAAGAAACAATTAAGAGAAAAAGAACCCGGCTCTAGGTCTGAAAGGGCAGATATATATGAAAAGGCAATGGAAGAAATATAGTTGTTTGGAGAGTCGATTGCAACTTAACCCACAAACATTATCTACATTTTTGCCCATGAGAAGCTAAGCAGGAAATTATCAGTGCAGGAGGTGTTCACTTACCTCATCAGATTCTGACAGGAACTCCTGCATGATGTCACTCTCACCAATGACTCGGATGGAACACACTGTAGAAAATAAAGACAGAATCTAGCATCAGGCCCTAAATCAAGAATATACTAAGGTTTACATTTAAATTGTCAGAGCCAAGCATGGTCATACATATCTGCAATTCTAGTACTAGAGAGTCTGAAGCAAAAGGTTTGCTGCTAGTTCAAAGTCAACCTGAGCTATACGGCAAGACCGGGTATCAAAAAGTAATCAGAAAATGTTTAAATCATCGGTAACAGGCAACTATAACCCAGTATATGTATCCTTAGCATATGCAATCTTAAGGCATGACAAACAATTCACCTAAATGATATAGACCAGTACAATAAAAGGAAATGCAAAGATGTTGTTTGTTAAAAATGTTAAAAACAAAAAAAGCATAGCATATTTAAATTTTCATCCTATGGGATCAATTATTATGTCAAAACATAGGAGAAAAGAGGCCATGGGAGGAGGAGAAAGGTCAGGTAAGAATCAACCATGTGTCAAATTGAAACACAAAGGGAAAACATGTACTTGTTCTAGGACAGCAAGTCAGAGAACATCATCTAACATCACTGTGGGAAAAGGGCAGGTAACCAAAGACTCGAGCTCGACAGAGCATCTAACTCCACCTACAAAGTGATTTAAGAGAGACAGACAGAAAGACACAGGAAGAGAAAGGAAGAAGAAAGGAAGAGAAGGAGGGAAGCAGGTAACCGAGTAACTAGTTGTCTAAGATATGTAGCCCCACCCAGGATAATATAGAACACTGACGATTTTACTGCATTTTTTTCAAGTACCCTATCTAATGTCCCCACAGCGTGTTCAGAGGCCAGTCTCCTTTAGGAAAAACAGATAGGAAAGTCCCACCACTTTCAATGTGGGAAACAGTTCTTCAAGAATAAGGTTCACTGCCAAAGTTAGTTTTGTTGGGATGTTTTGTTTTGTCTTAATTTTAGATTGAATTAGGTCAATTAGTCTCTACACTGTTATTCTTTTAAACTAACATTCTAAAAACCTATTGCACTGTGTGGTGGTTTGAATGAGAATGGCCCCATAGGCTCATTTGTTGGGATGTTTCATTCCCAGTTGCTAGAACTATTTGGTGGGGACTGGGAAGTGTGGCCTTGTTGGAGGAAGTGTGACACTGGGCTCTGAGGTTTCTAAAGCTTATGCCTCTCCTGTAGATGAAATGTAAGCTCTCAACTCCGGCTCCAGCTCCAGCGCCATGCCTGGCTGCCTGCTTGCCTGCTGCCATGCCCCCGCCATGATGATGGCCATGACTTACCTCTGACACTGTAAGCAAGCCCCCAATTCAATGCTTTCTTCTATAAGCTGCCTTGGTCATGGTGTCTCTTCACAGCAATAAAGCAGTAACTAAGGCACACAACTAGCAAGCTACACAGCTATGATATTACAGCCAGGCGAGTGAGTCTCTTCTCACAACCACTAGATTATCTTATTCATATCTGTGTCATTTCTAGAGAAACAAATATTTCAGTATCCACATCCACAGAATCTCAAGTTATCATTTGGAAGTTTCATTAATTCTACCTATAGGCTGCTGAGAACAAGGGGACTTTAGATGGCCAACTGCTAAGCAAACCTACACAGGAACAGCTGTAAAAGGAATTTTTATAGAGGACACTGCCATGATCCAAGAATCATCAATGCACCATAATATATATTTCTAGGTAAATATAACCCTATAAATCAAAGTCCACCAAGGACCACCAAAAACTATTCATTTTTCTGCTATGAGGTCCTCTGCAAATTAGCAAAGCAGGGTACTATCACTGTAGTGAACATGTCAGTCTTGCCTTCAGGGCCCAGATCCTTTACTACTTCTTATCTGAAACATGGCTTCCTTACACTACTGACTTTTAGGAAACACAGCTATGCAACTTAGGAATCAGAAGCTATGCCCACTCAGTATAACAACGTTTAATAGACTAGCTTACCTTTTAAACTTTTTTTTTTCTTTTTTGGTTTTTCAAGACAGGGTTTCACTGTGTAGCCCTGGCTGTCCTGGCCTCAGACTCACAGAGATCTGCCTGCCTCTGCCTCCCAAGTGCTGGGACGAAGGCGCGTACCACCCCTTTCCCCTTTCAAACATTTTTAAAACTCACTTTTATTTATTTCTCCATTTGGGTGGGACACACACCTACCACTGCAAATGAGTGGTGGTCCAAGCACAACCTGTGTGAGCTGGTTCTCTCCATCTACCATGTGGGTCTTGGGGACTAAACTCAGGTCATTAGATGTGGTGGCAAGTGCCTTTACCTACTAAGAAATCAAGTCTGGCTTACCCTTTTCTAGATATTCTTCCAATCCCCGACGCCGGGCATCTAGCTGTTGTTCTGATAATGAGAATGGCCACTTTCCTGGAAGTCGAGGAAATGTAAAGTTGGCAAACTCTCTTTTTAGGTTTTGGTGCAGGATGGCAAATTCCCGGTACCGCTTAGAACACAGCTGCCGCCCTGCCATGTAAACGTTGTACACCTAGTGAGACAGAAGAATGGGGAAATCACAGTCATCTAAAGTCAGGTAGGTACTGCTATGGTGTCTTTCTATGCACTGCACAAAGAATGTTCACAGCCATTTTAAAAGAAAACTTAATAAACATGGCAAAAGTTCTACACACAAGAGGCTACTCCTTTTGAGAGACGTATGATCTTATTTATAACATCTAAGTAACTTCAAAGGCAAATGTCAGTTTTTAAGAGTGGATTTATTTTCAGAAAGCCAGAAGTCTCTCAAAACCACTACAAATAAATACAGTGAATGAACAAACAAGCTAAGCAGGAAGGAAATAAAAACCTAATATTTATTATAAAACAGTATGTCTGATGTGTGTAGCTCAGACTAGCTAGCACTACAATCAATTTCAAAGGTAGTCAGAGAAGCCGGGCAGTGGTGGCGCACGCCTTTAATCCCAGCACTCGGGAGGCAGAAGGAGGTGGATCTCTGTGAGTTCGAGGCCAGCCTGGTCTACAGAGTGAATTCTAGGACAGCCAGGACTGTTTCACAGAGAAATCCTGTCTTGGGGGAAAAAAAAGGTAGTCAGAGGACAACTTGTGGGAGTCAGTTCTCTCCACCATGTGGGTCTCAAGCAAAGTCAGGTTTTCAGGCTAGGTGGCCTTTACCTGCTTAGTCATCTCCTCAACCCTACGGTTTTTCGCATTTTATTTCTTCTCTTACTGATGGTATTGGGTTGTTTCTGAGTTTAGCTAGCAATGTGAACAATACTGCTATAAATGTTTGTATACATGTCTCCTGTTGTACACACCGATATGGGAACTGAACTGA
Source organism: Peromyscus attwateri (assembly GCA_902168425.1). Classification (NCBI taxonomy): domain Eukaryota; kingdom Metazoa; phylum Chordata; class Mammalia; order Rodentia; family Cricetidae; genus Peromyscus; species Peromyscus attwateri. The sequence goes on along the minus strand of CABHPP010117154.1, from coordinate 25,066 downwards.
GGCTTCAAAGATATGTGCATTTAACCTCAGGAGCCAGTGTCCAACTAAGCTGTCAAATTTTTAACAACTTACACTCCTTTCCTTAGCATCTAAGGAAAAAAATCCTTTTAGGGCTGGGAAGGAAGTGTAATTGGTAGAGTGCTTGCCTAACATGCAGGAACACCGAGTTCCTAGCATGAGGAACTGCACACCAGAGAACTAGGTGTGTGGGACATAATATAATCCCAGCACTCAGGAGATACAGACAGACGTTCAGGGTCACCCTCAGCTATATAGCAAATTCAAGGCCAGCATGAGATATGTGAAAAGAAATGTATTTCTGTTGATAGAATGAAAAAGAAAAAACTCAGAATGATCCTAATTTATTTTTTCCAAGTTACTAGCCAGGACAATTGTCCCTTTGTCAACATGACAGACAAATATATCACTTACTAAGGCCTTTCTTGATCATTCCCAAGATCTCATATTAATATCAGCATCACAATCTAAAACATTCCAACTTTTAAAAGTCCACAGTTGGCTGGGTACACCTTTAATCTCAGCACTCAGAAGCCAGAGGCAGACAAGTCTACAGAGTGAGTTCCAGGACAGCCAAAGCTGCATAGAGAAACCCTGTCTCAGGAATAAAAAATTAAAAAAGTCCTGCAGTCTTTAAGAGTTCAGTCTCTTTAAAACATCCAAAGTGTCTTTCAACATTCAAAACTTCTCTGTGATGAACATTTCTTCCTGTATCTTTTCTCGTAAAATACTAATTCTTGTGGTTCACCTACTGTCACCTTAAATCTGTGTGCATTTTTCATGGATCTGTAGTCTTTCGTTTTGTTTTGAGATGTCTGTTTGCGTCACTATGTTGTCCAGTTGGTCCTAAACTCCTGAGCTCAAGTGATTCTCCTTCTAGGGCAAAGGAACAAGTCACCACTCCAAGCTCTGTATGATTTTTCCACTGGGATTTTGTTTGGTGGTCTCAATGTGTAGCACAAGCTGGCCTCAAACTTGAGATTCTCTTGCCTCTGCCTCCCAAACGCAATGTGATTACAGGTGTGTACCACCACGCCCAGCTTTTTGTTGTTGTTGTTCTTGACAATCTTTTTCACTTGTGCACAGTGTGAATATCCTCTCCCATTTTTCAGTGTTATTTTTACTTTAATTAAGGGTCTTTTGAATAATAAAAGCTCTTAATTTTATTCATTTATTTATTTGATTGTTTTGTTTTGTTTCGAGTGTCTTTGTTTTGTGATGGTCTCATATAGCCCAGGTTGGCCTGGAACTCAGTATGTAGCTAAAGCTGGCCCTCAACTTCTGATCCTACTCTTTCTCTCTCTCTAGGGCTGGGCCACCATACCTAGCTCAGATTACAACCCTTTATTCCTTGCTAACAATTCCACCAAGAACAGCAAAAAGCTCTGAATTTTAGAAGTGTAGTTTATCACTCTTCTTCATAGAGAACACTTTTGTGTCTAAACAAACTTTTTTCTACCCACAGATTCGGAAACTTAAGTAGAGTGTAGTAATGCATGCACTCAAGAAATAGAGGCATGGGGAGCACTACAAATTCAATTAAGGCCAGCCTGGTCTACACAGCAAGTTCAAGGCCAGCCAGGGATCCATAGTGAGACTCTGTCTCTATAAAGTGGGGGAAAGATCTAAAATCTATTTGCCAATGTTTACTATTAGAACTTGTGATTTTTCTCTAATATGGAGTTCTACTGGCAATTTTCTCATTTTCTTCCTTTTTATTTTTGATATTTCTTTTGAAGTCAAGAATATTTAAATTAATTTTTAATTGTTTCCCCTAAATACAAATATAGGCCACCCAAGCTGCATGTCCTCAAGTGGTCTGTATCAACCACTTACTATAAATAATAGAAAACTGGACACAAAACAGGAAACAACTCTTTTCCAGTCACAGGACAGCAGGCAGCTAGGACCTGTGATCCCTAAGAAGAGGGAAAAAGTAAGATGAGCACCATAGCTCCTTGGCTCTCTGCCTGGGTAACTTCTAAAGCAAGGCTCAAGGAGGCTACAAGAACCAAGTGTACCGAGTGCACAGAGGCTGAAGCAGCTGGATCTGTGGGGCTGAGCGTACACAAGGTTACTAAAAACAGGCAGGCTCCAGAAACCCCCACCAGGTCACCTTGACTTCTGACTGAACAGCAATCCAAGGAAAGAACTCTCACCTAGGGGAACTGTAAATGAACAACTCTCAGAGTTCACACTGGGTTTAGAACAATTCAACTTTCCTCCAACCAGAAAAACTAAACAGAATTCCCTGAATTTCTTGGAGTTTAAAAAACAGCTCAAAAGGCCTGCTCTAGGAAGGAGACTAGATTAGTTCTAGACTATGAGCTATTCTAGCTAGGGATATATATATATATATCATTCATACAGTTTGTCCAGCATACTCAACATTAACTTTATGAATTACTATGTTTTTTAAAAGCTATACAATGCCAGGTATGTTGGTGCATGATTTTAATCTCAGCATTTTGGAGGCAGAGGCAGGCAGGTCTCTGTGAGTTTGAGAGCAGCCTGGCTTACATAGTGAGTTCCAGAACAGCCAGAGCTTTATAATGACACCCTGTCTAATACCACCCCCCCCCACCACCACCATCATCTCCTACAGGCCAGTAGACTAAAATTTCTACTTTTAAAAAGAATTTAGCCTAGTATTGGTGGTACATGCCTTTAATCCTAGTACTTGGAAGGCAGGTGGATCTCCGAGTTCAAGGCCAGCCTGGTCTATAGAGTGAGCTCCAGGACAGCCAGGGCTACACAACACAGTGAAACCCTGTCTCGGGGGTGCAGTAGAGTGAGAATCTAACAAAATCTAGTGTCTAATAGATTAAGTTCAGTGTCTAATACCCAACAAAAAATGTAACAGACATATAAAGAAGCATGAAAATTTTACAGACAGCCGGAAGAAAGACCAAACAGTAGGAAGAGCCTCGGGGGAGAGAGAGACAAGAATTTAGTGGGGGAACTGTGGTACACCTGGCTTTGGCTTCCCTTTGGGATTTAGGAAGCTCTATGAAAACTTTCACCACCTGAGGTAGAAGAGCACTGAGGTCTGAGAGACCACAGCAAAGGCTGAAAATGAGCACAGAAAAGAAACCGGTTGGCAGAGGGATACTGGAAACACTGCAGTGTCTGAAGGTGGAGTTTAAGATATCAATCAGACATGTGATGCATTAAGTCTCCAGAAAGCCAGACAGTATGGCATAAAAATTATCCTTTGTGTAGCAACCCCAGTAAGGTATTAAACTCTCTGCTCCAGCCTGCTTCCCCTTCTTCCAAAGTGTGCCATCTCTAAATAAACTGTCTCTGCCTCTACTAATATCCACATCTCTGTCCAATTCCTCATCCCACCAAACAAGAGCGTGGAACCTCTCTAGAGATGCCTACCGAGTCCAGACATATCACACTGGCACAATACATCCCACTGACTTGCAAGCCTCTTCCATGGGCCTCTACTGTGCTCACAATAAAAACCTGGTACACTGCAGGAAACTAAAGACAGTTTCACCTGGTGGCCCAAGCATACAGGAGGTGATTTAGCAATGGTTGGATCAGACACAATGTCCACCCACTACCCAGTTCTTTGTCTTCTACTAAAAAAAGATCACAGTAAACCCTGTGATACAGAGGACACGGGCAAAGACTTTGAAAGAGTAAAAGCAAGTCACTCGATATTCCTAGGAGTGAAGGAACACCAGCTCACATTCCTACCATGACATTAATAACAAGAGATCTGATTCAGGAGAAACACAGCAGAGTTGGTTTGACTTCAATAAGAAAAGGCAGAAGGAAAAAAAAAAAAAAACAGAGACAAAGACTAACCTAAAACAAAAGCTAGACCGAACAATAGCTACCTACCTCTATCATGCATCTAGCCCACATAAAAGACAAGAATAGTCTACCCTAGTCTAACATGACTGAGACCAGGTGAACAGGGTCTGGTGAGACCATGGTTCAGTGGGTAAAAGCACTTGCAAAAAGCCTACAGCCTGAGTTATTGCCTCAACATCCACATGGTGGAAACTCTGAGATATCCTCTGACCTCTACACACACCCACAGCAAATAAGTAAGCAAATAAATAAATAAACAGTTACAGCAAAAGGGGGGAGGGTCTTGTCTGTTGTACAGACACTCAGGGGTAACTGAAAGCTCAGGAAATGGGGGGCTTGTCTGTTGTACAGATACTCAGGGGTAACTGAAAGCTCAGGACATGGAAGAACACTGAGAACTCCTGAGCTCCTGCCCAGCTGACAAAACAGGGCACAGCAGCTACTCAAGAGAAGCTACAGCCACAGTCAATAAGGTAAGGATAGTTCCAACAAGACCCAAACCCACTTTACTACTTACTCAGCTCCTTAACAGAAAAGACCCAGCCACTTCCAGGTTCAAATATTGATTTCAGTACTTACAGTTTTCCCACACATGATGCTTTGAAGTCAATACTCAAAAACAACAAAGCTGAGTACCCCTTCCCCTTCCCAACACTTATGAGAGATAATGCATCGACATGAGAACACAGATACTGTAGTGGTTTGAATAAGAATGTCTCCACAGGCTCAAATATTTAAATGCTTAGTCATCAGGGAGTAGCACTATTTGAGAAGGACTAGGAGGTGTGGCCTAATTGGAGGAAGTGTGTCACTGGGAGTGGGCTTTGAGATTTTTAAAAGCCCAAGCCAGGCCCAGTGGCTCTCTCTCTTCTTGTGGATCCAGATGCAGAACTCTCAAGTACTTCTCCAGCACCATGTCTGCCAGCATGCCAGCATGCTCCCCAACATGATGACAATGGACTATACCCCTGAAACTGTAAGCAAGCCCCAATTAATTTCTCTTATAAGAGTTGCAGTGGCCATAGTGTCTCTTTACAGCAATAGAACAGTGACCAAGACAGATGCTGAAACTATCAAGGACATTAGAGTAAGTGTGACTAATGTGCTGAAGGAGCTAATGTTAAAGGAAAAGGTGTAAAACAGGTATAAACAGATGAGAGAAGTCAGCAGATATAAAAACCAGGTGCAAACATCAAATGGAAATGGCAGAAATAAAAAGCATAGTGTGAGAGGTGGGTAATTCCTCTCACAGTCTTATCAGTCAACAATGAAGACAAAGAATCAGTGAACTGAAAGACAGATCACTTAAAACCATCTAGACAAAAACAAGAGAAAAATAAAATAAAACAGAGCACCCAAAAGCCCTAGCATAATACTAGTCTAACGAACATGTTACTGGAATCTCAGAAAGACAAGAGAGGGCTGGAGAAATAGCTCAGCCTGAAGAGCACTGGCTGACATTCCCGAGGACCCAGGCTCAGTTCCCAGCACCCACATGGTGACTCACAATCCTCTGTAACTCCAGTACCAAGGAATTCTACACCCTCTTGTGGCATCTAAGGGTACTAGGCACGAACATAGTGCACATACATACATGTAGGCAAAACACCCATACACATACATCTTTTTTAATTTTTTTTTTAAAGAAAAATAAGAGAAAAAGGATGGAGAGCTGAAGAAATATAGATACACCATCTGAAATTTTTCTAAAACCCACTTAAGACTTAGAGAAATCAATGATAAAGAAAAAACTATGAAGACAGCAAGAGGGGGTTAAAATATTACATAAAAAAGAGCAAAATGGGGCTGGAGAGATGGCTCAGAGGTTAAGAGCACTGACTGCTCTTCCAGAGGTCCTGAGTTCAATTCCCAGCAACCACACGGTGGCTCACAGTCATCTATAATCTGGTGCCTTCTTCTGTCATGCAGGTATATATGCAGACAACACTGAATACATAATAAATAAATCTTTAAAATAAATACATAAATGAAATGAGCAAGCTTCTCATCACAAACTATGCAAACCAGAAGCCTACATTGTGATTGTGTGTGTGTGTGTGTGTATGTGTGTGTGTGTGTGTGTGTGTGTGTGGTGCACAAGCCTTGCACTTATATGTGTGGGGGTTGGAGGACATCATTCAGGACTTGGTTCTCTCCTTCTACCATGTGGACACCGGGGATGGTTCTTGGGTTGTCAGGCTTGGCGGCAGGCACATTTTAATCCCCTAAACCAATCTCACCAACCCATGGAATGGCATTTTTATAGTAAAAGAAAACATTAACCCATAATTCTGTGTCCTATAAAAATAACTTTCATGCTGGGCAGTGGTGGCACATGCCTTTAATCCCAACACTCAGGAGGCAGAGGCAGGCAGATCTCTGTGAGTTCGAGGCCAGCCTGGACTACAGAGTGAGTTCCAGGAAAGGCGCTAAAGCTACACAGAGAAACCCTGTCTCAAAAAAATAAATAAATAAATAAAATAACTTTCGGGGCTGGAGAGATGGCTCAGTGGTTGAGAGCACTGGTTGCTCTTCCAGGGGACCTGAATTCAATTCCCAGCAACCACATGGCAGTTCATAACTGTCTGTAACTCCAGTTCCAGGGGATCTGACATCCTCATACAGACATATATGCAGGCAAAACGCCAATGTACTTTAATAAATAAATAAATAAATCTTTTTAAAAAATAAAAATAAAAATAACTTTCAATCTGGGCAGTAGTGGCGCACGCCTTTAATCCCAGCACTTGAGAGGCAGAGGCAGGTGGATCTCTGAGTTCGAGGCTAGCCTGCTCTACAAATCGAGTTCTGGGACAGCCAGGGCTACAGAGAAACCTGTCTCAAAAAAACAAAAACAAACAAAAAATCTTTCAGTTGGAAGTGGTAGTTCATGCCTTTTATCCTAGCAGATCTCTATGAGTTTGAGGCCAACCACTGGCTTGGAACTTGCTATGTAGACCAGGCTGGCCCAGAACACAGATTCACCTGTTTCTGCCTCCCAAGTACTGGGGCGCTAAAGGTGTGACATCAATCAAAACTTTTGTTGCTTTTTTTTTTTTTCCTTTTTGAGACAGGGTCTCATACTATAACCCAGGCTGGCCTGGAACTCCCTATGTATTATTATGGGCTTGCAGAAACTGGCTCTCAATGCTTTTTCAGACAGAAACTGAGGCTATAGTTCAGTTCTAGTAGCTAGACAGTCTAGCCCAGTAAGTCTTTGGCTCGTTCCTTAGTATCACATAAACTGAGAGTAGTGCTACACCCCTATAATCCCAGCATGCAAGAGCTTCAGGCAGGAGGATCAGGAGTCCAAGGTCATCCTTGGAGGCCAGCCTGGGATATGTAAGACTGTTGTTTTTAAACTTCAGACCCACAAAAGTTGAAGAGGATACATTGTCTATAAGAGATTTGCATGTAAAAAATGTTAACTGAAGTTCTTTGGGCAGAGGGAATATGATACTAGATGAAAACTAGTTTTATACAAAGTAATGAACCACACCAGAAACGGTATGAAATGGTATGAGGTTAAACAGACCCTTTTTTTTTTTTTTTACTACTTTCAGTTCCTTTAAAAGTAATGGGAAGAGTCAGGCATAGTTCTGCAGGCCTTTAATCCCAGCCAGCACTCAAGAAGCAAAGGCAGGCGGATCTCTGTGAGTTCGAGGCCAACCTGCTTTACACAGTGAGTTCTAGGCCTGCCTCTAAAAAAAAAAAAAAAAAAAAAAAACAGCACAGCAAAAAAAAAAAAAAAAAAAGTAATTGGGTTGGGGCCAGTGAGATGGCTCAGCAGATCAAAAGTGCCTAACAACCTGAGTTTGATCCTCAAAGCCCATGGTAAAAGGTAAGAATCAGCTCCAAAAGTTGTCTTCTGACCTCCACAAGCACACAGCAGTGTGAACATGCCCCCCATGTACACACACACTAATAATAATTAATAAAATAATTTTTTAAAGTAATAGGAGTCTGGTTCAGTGGCATACACCTACTTAGAACCAAGGTAGACAGGGCTACATAGTTCCAAAAGAATAAAAAAAAAAAATTCAGTTTGGGCTAGAGGTAGCTCGGTGATATTCCTCACTTGCACAGGCTCTAAGTTTGACCCCAGACACCTCCCCCGAAAGTTATCATTTAAAGCAAAGTTAACAATATAAAAGAATTTATAACATAAAACATAAAGAATAAATAAGACCTAGAGAACAAATAAGTAAAATGGCAGAACCTAGTTAAAGTAATAATTACACTAAGTTAATAATTTACATACTTCAAATAAAGACTAATATTGCCAGATTACATGAAAAATCAGTTATAAGCTATCTATAAGAAACACACTCTGGCTGGGCTATGGTGGCACATGCCTTTAATCCCCGCACTTAGGAGACAGAGGCAAGAGGATCTCTCTGAGTTCTAGGTCAGACTGGTCTAAGAGAGAGTCCCAGGACAGAACAGCCAGTGCTACACAGAAAAACCGTGTCTTTAAAAAAAAAAAAAAAAAAAAAATTATAATGTTAAAGGAGTCAGTCCATCAATAATAGCTTTTTATACATAAGGAAAAACCTGTAAAACTCCAGATTCAGGTATTACATACTCCTTACAAACTAATGTTCCTACTGAAGAAAACACACACACAAAAGAAACCTGAGGAATTTGAACGTGTTCTAGAAAGCTGGCAAACGGAGGAGAGCCAAAGCTCCAAGCAGAGATCTATCTGCACAGGACGTCCCACTTGCTTACCGTCAACCTGACACAGCCAGTCATTTCAATAAAGAGACTCTCAACTGAGAAAATGACTACACTAGAGTGGCCCATAGGCAAGCCTGTGGGAATATTTCTCTTTTTTAAATGATTTATTTCTTTTTATTTTATCTGCATTGGTGTTTTCCTTATATGAATGTCTGTGTAAAGGTGTCAGATCCCCTGGAACTGGAGTTACAGATGGTTGTGAGCTTCCATGTAGATTCTAGAAATTGAACCCAGGTCCTAGGGAAGAGCAGCCAGTGCTCTTAACCACTGAGCCATCTCTCCAGCCCTGGGCAAGTAGCCCTGAGTTGTATAAGAAAGTAGGCTGGGGTGTGGGGATTTAGCTCAGTGGTAGAGTGCTTGCCTAGCAAGCCCAAGGCCCTGGGTTCGGTCCTCAGCTCTGGGGAAAAAAAAGAAAGTAGGCTGAGTAAGCCATGTGGGGCAAGCCAGCAAGGAAGTTCCTCTATGGCCTCTGTTTCAGTCCCTGCCTCTAAGTTCCTGACCTGATTTCCCTGGGTGATAGACTACAAACTGTAAGATAAAATAAACCCTTTCCTAGCCAAGTTGCTTTTGGTTACAGTGTTTATCACAACAATAGAAACCCCAAGTAAGACAGAAATTGGTATCAGGCCATAGGGTACTACTGTGACAAATTTGACCATGTTTTGGGGAGGATTGTGGAAGGACGCTAGAATTTTGGGACAGAAAAGCCATTGAGTGTTCAGAGCTTAATGAGGTATTATGGGAACCTAGAAGGTAAGTTATGAGAGCAATGTCTGCCCTGAGGACTGGCTTGTGAAGTTTCAGGAGAAAGTTTGAGAGTCCATTATAGACTTTATTGTGGCTGTTCGATATTTTGAGCTTTAAGAATCTGTGGTTCTGGTCAGCTGTGGCTAAGGCTGTGGCTAAAGTGATTAGCAAGAAACCAGAACCACAAAGCAAAAATGTTACTTTGATAGGACAATCAACACTGGTCAGCTGGGCCTGAAGAGTCACTGTGATTAAGAAGAAACCTGCACACCTATAATTCCAGCACTGGGGAGGCAGAGGTAGGCAAATCTCTTGAGTTTGAGGCCAGCTTGATCTACATAGTGAGTTCCAGGACAACCAGATCTATGTAGAGAGACCCTGTCTCAAAACAACAACAAAAAGAGTTTCCTTGGGGTCAGCAAACACAAGCTGTGTTCCAGGGTGGTCCAAAGCTGCATCTTACACTAGCAGTCAAACCTGGTAATGTGTAGGTTCCTTGGGGAAACTGGTTTTGAAGACATGAAGGAGTCATAGAGAACATCTGGGACGTGGCACTGTGTAGCAGGGTCAGAGTCAATGGAGAGCTCAGGTGAGGCTCTTAGTGAAGGTGCAGTCCAGCTGTAACGGAGACCCCAGCATACTGGAGATGCCAGGACCACAGGATGACTGCCAAGGACAGAAGCAGCTGTGGAGTGGAGCTGTGTGTATTGTGGAAAGCAGAGCCAGAGAGGTGCTAGTAAGACCCTTCAGAGGCCAGAGGATTATGCGTGGGTCCCAGATGTCAAGCACTGAACCTTCTACACTGGTCAGCTTTGGTTTTGCTTGATTTGATTATAACTATGCTCTGGTTCTTCCATCTTGGAGTGAGAAAGTATGTAACTTATTTTTATTTTACAGAAGACCACAGTTATGATGTTTAGGAATTTTAGGGAGACTGTGGATATTTTAGAGAAATTATGGATATTTCAGGAAAACTGGATTTTTGTTGTTGTTGTTTTAGTTTTTCAAGACAGGGTTTCTCTGTGTAGCCCTGGCTGTCCTGGAACTCACTCTGTAGACCAGGCTGGCTTCAAACTCAGAGATTAACCTGCCTCTGCCTCCTGAGTGCTGGGATTAAAGGCGTGTAAAAGCTGGAATGTTTCATATTGTGATGCTGATACTAATATGAAATCCTCAGGATGATCAAGAAAGGAAAGGTTTATGGCCTTAGTAAATGATGTGTTTGTGTGTCAAACTGACAAGGTGTGGTCAACTGTCCTGGCTAGTTTACTGTAAAATCGACACAAACTTAGACATATCTGGGGAAAGGGAATCTTAATTGAGAAAATGCCTCCATAAAACTGGCCTAAAGCAAGTCTGTGAGGCATTGTTTTGTTTTTAAGGGGCAGGATATGTGTAGCACATGTCTTTAATTCCAGCACTCAGAAGGCAGAGGCATAGGGATCTCTAACTTCAAGTCCACTCTGGCTACATACCAACTTCCAGGCCAGCTAGGGCTACACCAGACCCTGACGTGGCCCTTAAAAACGGGATGATGACACACCTCTGCTAACGCACCAGCTGCATCTCACCTGTGTGCTACAGTTCTTCTAGGGTAAAGCCACCTCCATGCAACCCACAGAACCGACAGGCACACTCTATGCCTAAACCAACCTGCCCAAAAGAGCTGCATTCCAGCTTGTATTACAATCATATAACTTATACAACCCTAAAACATTCAGACACCACCAAAGCTGATTACACTTGCAGAAGCTACACAGAAACTACACATTAAAACGCTCACCCCTAACCAATGTCGATGCAACCTATTAAAATGATAGTGACATTTTATGGACACAATGCCAGGAAAATTCTTCTCATTTTCTTAATGAAAACCACCCTGTAAAATTGATATGGGCAGGGCTGGCAAGATGGCTCTGTGGGTAAAAAGCATTGGGCACACAAGCCTGATAACCTAAATTTGATTCCCAATCCCATGGTGGAAGAGAAGACAGACTCCTGGAAGTTGTCTTCTGACAAACACACCTCTGACAAGCTGCCACTACAAGCACACCGTGGTACATACCACACTCACACATACATCACACACTATATGGTATTTTTTATTTAAATTGGACAAGCAATGACGTGCCAAATGAATAAACAACACAAAAACCCAAGAAGCATGAAAAGTACAGCACCGTGACATTGCATCTCCAAAGGAACACAGTAACTCTCCAGCAGACCCCAAATGAAAAGAAATTAGCAAAACGTCTAAAAGGAGATTCAAAGGATGAGTTCTTTTCCTCAACTAATACTTTAAATGGGTGTGTGCATGTGTACACACATGCATTCATGGTCAGAAGACAACTTAAAGTGGGTTCTTTCCTACTATGTGAGTTCTGGGGCATTATTAGGCTTGGCAGCAAGTACCTTTCTCTGCTGAGCCATCTGACCAACCCCCAGCCCCAACTAATTTTAAGGTAACAATTATGGGGCTAGAGAGATGGCTCAGCAGTTAAGAACACTGGTTTTTGCAGAAGACCCAGGTTCGATTCCCATCACCCTCATGGGGACTCACAACCATCTGTAACTCCTGTTCCAGGAAATCTGATAACCTCTTCTGGTATCTTTGGACACCAGCCAACCATATGGTACATATACAGTCATATAGACTAAACTCTCATGCACATGTAATTGAGAAAAAGGGAGGGAGAAGGAGAGGAAGAGAGAGAGAAACCCTTGTCAATAAAAGAGCTGATGGAAAATTTTCAAGTCTTAGGGAAGATAATTCAAATTTAGTAGATTTCAGCAATAAAAGGTCTTCTCTGAGGCACCTTATGGTCACATGTCAGAAGAACAAGACAAAGAGCCAGGTGTGTGGAGCAGGCCTGTAATCCCAGCACTTGGGAGGTGGAGGAGGAGGACAAGGAATTCAGCATCATCCTCAGCTATATATTGAGTCTGAGGCCAGCCTGAGCTACATAAACCCTGCCTCAAAAAAAGGGAAACCTCAGCTCTGCTTCCAGACTGTTGAGGAATGTGAGCCTCACACCCTTGCCACCACACCCTCCCTGCCATGATGCACTGCATCACCTTCAGCACTATGAGTCGAAATAAACCCCTTCTCTTTTGAAAGACAACAATGGGAAAACCAAACAACTCCCAACCCCATATATATTTTAAAAATAAAAGTCAAATCATGAATGAGAAAATCATTATACTAACATCAGATTCTCAGTAGAAACTTTTCATAAGTCAGAGAAGGGATATTTTTAAACTCCAGAAAGAAAAAAATTGCCAACCAAATATACCAGTAAAGCTTTTCATGAAAGAAAGAAAGAAAGAAAGAAAGAAAGAAAGAAAGAAAGAAAGAAAGAAAGAAAGAAAGAAGAAAGAAAGAAAGAAAGAAAATGAGGTCTTTCTAAGAGAAGTAAAAAAAACTGAAGAAATTCATTACCACCATACTTAAAGGCATCCTCCATTGGAGGGAAAAAATGATGATCATCATGAAAACACAAAACTAACAGAATATATACACAAAAAGAGAAAACAATGAAACCTTATTAATACAGAAACTCAAACCACAAAAATGAACAAGGAAAAAAATATACAAAATTACTAGAATATTAAATGACAAGAGTACATTTTTACTTATCATTAAGCTTGAAAGGGTACACCTCTTTGATCCCAGTACTCAGGAGGCAGAGGCAGGCGAATCTCTATGAGTATGAGGCCAGCCTGGTCTATAAAGTAAATTCCAGGACAGCCAAAGACACACAGAGAAACCCTATCTAGTTAAAAAAAAATAAAATAAAAGATATAGACTGAATGAATTAAAATAGGACCAACACTATGCTACCTTAATAAATTCACTTTACCAAGTAAACACAAAGATCAAAAGTAATGGATAGAAAAATAAAGAAAATAAAAGCAAGCAATAGTAGCTATTCTTACATAAAAATAGGTTTTCTGTAAAAAACAATCAAAACTGTATGAGACAAAAGGCATCAATATATAATGATAAAGGGACAAATTCAACAAGAAATAAGGACTGCAAATATATATTATATATATATAATATATATATATATTATATATATATAATATATATACCCCCAAAGCATCCAATTATCTAAGCAAATATTATTATAACTAAAAGGAGGGGACTCTAATGCACTAACAGCTAGAAACTTGACACCACACTTTCATTACTGGGCAGCCACGCAGACCTCTCCAAAATATCAACAACCTATTCTAAGGACTAAAAGCACCCAAAAAAAACATTTATACAACATTCTATCTAAGAGTTATGGAACACACACACATTCTTTTCATCATCAAATAGAATTCTATGGAACTGACTGTATGTTAGACTACAAATCAAGTTTCAACAAAGTCAAAGAAATTATAATCAAAACCTGTTTTTCTAATACCTCTCTCTCTCTCTCTCTCTCTCTCTCTCTCTCTCTCTCTCTCACACACACACACACACACACACACACACACACACACATACACACGCGCGCAAGAAATCAACATGAAAACCTTTATGGAAACCCACTATTTTGTAAGCTTATTAAAAGTATAATTTAAAAAGATATGAATTGTTAATGAAACCTCAGTGTGAGGTATGGAATGCCTCCGGTAAGTTATTAGTCAGGGACGCTCCAGAGGCCCCTGAAGCACAGGCTACTACGTTGCTCCTGCTTCCCCATCAAAACTAGGTGATCAAGGGCTGGAGAGATGGCTCAGAGGTTAAGAGCACCGACTGCTCTTCCAGAGGACCTGAGTTCAATTCCCGGCACCCACATGGTGGCTCACAACCATCTGTAATGAAATCTGGCGCCCTCTTCTGTGTACATAATAAATAAATAAATCTTTAAA
>CABHPP010117153.1:3326-32440 GCA_902168425.1 Peromyscus attwateri | reverse complement strand
AGGGTGTGTGTGTGTGTGTGTCGGCGTGAGAGGGGAGGCGGCTCAGGCCCTCTGCCCTTGGCCTCCAGGGCCTAGCCTCGGGGGGCGTTGACCCCCTTCGGGGCTGGCCTTGAGGGGGTCTGCTGCCCAGTCCCCGGCCCGAGACCGATCCTTCTCGCCTTCCCCTTGGGTGGCGTCTGGGGAAGGTGTTCCGTCCTTGAGTTCAGGAATCGAAGTATGTGATCATATCCCCTTGGCCGGTGTCTGGGAGTTAGCTTGTGGAGTTAAGGATGACATGGTTTTCCTGCCTTTATGTCTGAGTTGTGTGATTTCCTCAGCAGACAGGATTATGGGTTATGGGTCGGTTGTCACCCCCCCCCCTCCTCCATATGTGTTTTCGTATATAATCCTCCCCACTCCTACCCTATCTTTATTCATTGGTTCTGGTAGAACGTCCTTTTTACCATCTATTTGGGAGGTAGAATTCCAAGTGCGGATGTTAGCTTCATAAAGAGTTACTTGTTTATGTATACATATGTGGTCATTTTAAGCTCCTCCTCTTTTTGCTCCACCCCTGTGACACACCTTTTAAATAAGTTGACTTAATAAAACCTTGATTATCTTGAACTTTAGAGACCTTTCAGCGTGACTTGGAAAACGGCATCTGCTACTAAAGGCCTTCTCTTTATCAAAGACTCCTGAATGGGTCTTTCTAAATGATACTGAGTAAACTCCCTGGTGGGCTTGAATACAGTCTTGAGTATTTTCCTGAAGACAGGTTGGTTTTCTAACTGAGCAGTGTCCTTTGTTTTTATGTGGTGACATCATTATATAGTTTAGTGTTTTCTCAATTCTGTGTAAACCAGTTTCTTATGTGGCAAAAAAAAAGTGATCATATATGCTGATTTTCTGACCCCCTTCAGGGGTCTTTCACGCACATTATTAGTCCAATCTTCATGGTAGCCTTGCAGAAGCCTCTCTATTTCAAGCTTACCAAACCAGGCTGTTGACAGTTTTGTCTTTAAGACTCCAGGTGATCTTTCTGCTAGGAGCCTTTGCACCAAGGTTGCCCAGGTGAACATCTAATCCTCTTTAAGGACTCAGCTCAGTATCTAAAGTCCTGACATTCCCCTCCCTCCCTCCCTGAATTCCTGGATATGTCCCCCACGAACCTTCTACACTTACATAAGCAATACTATGCCTATAATAATTTAGTATCTTTGTTTAGGTAGTTGTGTGTCTCATCCTTGAACTATGTGTTCCCCTCCCCTTGTATAAGCTGAATTTGGGACATTTTCCAGGTGCTTTTATACCCCAGCATCTGACTCATAGTAGATACTCAATAACTGAGATAAATGAAGAATAGAAGCTCTGTTCTCAATGTTTCATGCAATTTGTCACATAAAAATGCAGTATTTACTGTATTTATGTACCCCATTTCTCCCAATTTATTTAAATTACTCCAGGAGCAGACTGATATTAAATGGAATCTGGATGTTTTATCAGCAAGAATTGAACTGAGAGCCCTGTACAATGCTAGCAAAACACTACTACAGAGCTATAACTCCAGTCCACCTCTCATTTTTTTTTAAACTTGTTAGTGTCTCATGATGTCACCCAGACAGGCCTTGAACTTTTGTGCTTTTGCCTCAGGCTTCAGAGTTGCTGGAATTAGAGGCCTATGCCGCCAGGCCTCTCTTTGAGTTGTCTATAGCTTACTGATTCCCCCTCTACAATAAATAGCTACTCAACAGATGTATTTATTTAGGTGTCATAAGCAAACTCCCCCCCCTAAAAAAATCTATACTTGGCCTCTTTCTAGGAAAATTGAATATCTGACTTGTTGCTTTCTCTGTTGTCCTTAGACTAATTTTAGAGTTTATGGGAACTATATTTTTGTCCTTTCCAGAGGGACTAGACAAATCATGATAGGTTTTGGTATTACCAGTACTTTTTTGGAATGTGTTATTTTTGACAGTGGAAATTGTATTGTGGTTGCTTTTTCCTGAATGAAGGCCCCAGATACTGATATGCAAAGTTAGTATGAATCGAAAGAAAATGGTTACTTTAAAAGATGAGACCATAAAAAGAAAACTTTAGTCTGGCGTGGTAGCTCACACCTGTCATCCTAGTACTTGGAAGGAAGGCTGAGGCAGGAGGATTGCTGACAGTCAGCTCTACATAGTGAGTTCTGTTTGTGTTCATCACTACATGGTGAGTTCTTTGCTGGTCTGGGCTATAGACTGAGACCCTATCTATCTCAAGAACTTTTAAAAGAAAACTGTAGAAATAATAATATCCCCCTTGAAGTTATAATATATTACTAATATTTGTTTTTACATGATTTGGGAAAGTAGTAGTCCAAAGTAAATTATTTATATCTGGGCTTTTTAAAAGAAATAGTATATCATTAACATAATAAATACAGTAGTGTTGACTTGTTTCTTTAAAGAATAGACTCAGGCTGGGCATGGTGGTATACACCTTTAATCCCAGTAGCAGGGAGGCACTGGCAGGGCAGAAGTGGTGGATCTTGAGTTCCAGGCCAGCCTGGTTAATATATCAAGTTCCAGGCCAGCCAGGAATAAATAGTGAGACCTTGTCTGAAAAAAGAAAAAAAAGAATAGACTCAGTTAGTTGCAATAGTGCTTTAAATGGAAAATATCTGATTATAAAATTAAAGGAGCATGAGTTTGTATTCCTTTTCCCCTGTGACAAGTACTTAAAACATAGTTCTTGTATTTGTGTTGTACAGTATACAGGTATGCCAAGAGCTCTATAAAGCAAAGGTCCAGCTATTTCTACTGACAGGAACTGACAGACTGTATTTGGGCTTGACGTCCTGGATTGGACATGTAGCTTAATGGTGGAGTACATGCTTAGTATGTGAGACCCTGGGTTTTATATGTGCACCAAACAAAACCTAGCTCAAAGTAAACTAATTATGCACCATTATGACCAGCATTTGCATGGAGCCCTTATTTGTATCTTGGGTGTTTGTTTCTCAATTTTGTTGTTGTTGCTGATTTCTTTGTATTTTTTGGTCTTTATTTCTCTTGTATTTTGAGAAAGGGTCTCACTCTGAGACTTAAGCTCCTGACTCAGCCTCCTGAGTGTTGAGATTACAGGTGTGAGCACCATGCCAGGTTCTGTTTTTTTCACCCTCTTCTCTGTACCATGTTCTCAACATAGCAGCTAGAGTAATGGGACCACAGTACTCTACTAAGCTCTTTAATGGATCCATGTTTAATTTTGGAGAAATTCTTAGTGTTTTCCTAAATCCTCTACCAGTTCTCTCTCTGGCCTCCTGACTGTTGTAAGATAGTCAAGGTCTCAGACCTTTGTCCTATTTGTTCTTTGACTGGATTACTCCCTAGGTTTCACTGTGAATGCATGACTGATTACCTTACCTCCTTCAAGTTTTTACTTTTTGTTTTTGGTGGTGAGGGAAATTTTGGGTGAGGGACTATACCAGAGATCACACACAGGGTCTCACATGCTAGGCAAACACTTTGCTACATTCCTGAAACTTTATAAAAGGCAGGTCTCAGGTAGCCCAGGCTGACTTCCAACGGGCTGTATAGCCAAGGATGACCTTAAACTCCTGATAATCAAAAGCCACCTAGGCATGGTAACACACCTGTAATCTCTGGCTGAGGCAGGAAGATTAGGAGTTCAGGGTCAGCCTTGGCTGCCTGAGATTCTTGTCTCAAGGAAAAAAAAAAAAAAAAAAAAAAAACCTAAAAAGACAAACGCCAATAATATTAAATATAAGAATTGGTTTAAAACAATTATTGATTAAAATAATTTCACTTTTTGTCCTACATATTTATTGCCTGCCACAAAGTATACATTTTATGGAAGAATGCTTGAAATCTCTATCCATAAAGTATTAGTGTTAATTTGTGTTAATTTGAGGGTGATACTCTGTTAAGGAGCTTATTATTGGGAGCTTATTATTGAGTGACTACATGTAGATTGGCATGTCTCAATTTTCAGTATTTATAGATTGTCCTGACTTGTGTTGGTTCATCTTACAGTTTTAATGGTGTAAAAGTAATACCTGATAGTCTATATTGTGAATTTTGATTTTTTTTTCCTGTACTAGTGAGATATTTTATAATCTCAGGAGATTTTTGGTTTTTGTTTGTTCTGAGACAGGGTCTTTATATGTCTTCCAAGCCTTCTCAGAACAAACTGTATAGTCTTGGTTGACCTTGACCTCCTTTAGTAGCTTCCCAAGTGCTGGGATCACAGGCTTGCATCATCAAACCCTACTGTGTTACTCTTCTGTGATGCTGGGCAGCAGTCTTCAGCTCTCCTTCAGCCAGGTTATCACAAGGATAATTAAAGAACTGATCCTTTTGAACTGTACTATATTACTAAGCTCTGATGTTGGCAGGGAAGATAACACTAAATGCATCTTCAACCTAAGGATATTTTCAATTTACTGTGGGTTTATCAGGATTAACTCCACTATAGATCTTTAGTTTGGAATGGATTGTTTTGGAGACAGGATCTCATAGTGTATAGTCCGGGCTGGCCTTGAACTTCAGACAGTCTTGCTTTGCCCTCCCAAGTGCTAGGATTTCAAGTGGGAGTCGTCATATCTAGCTAAGTTTGAGATTTACCAGTCTTCTCCTGTCCTATACTTTTGGTGGTGGTGATAGACAAGATCTGATACCATGATTTAGGCTAGTCCTAACTCAACAGTCCTTCTGCTTGCTTCAAGTATAGGTTTTCTTTTGTGAGTATGGTTGTGTGTGCATGTATGTCTGGAGGCTGAATGACAACCTTTGCTGTCATTGCTCAAATGCTGTCGCCTAGATTTTTTTTTTTTAGATAGGGTCTCATTGGTTTGGTGCAAGGTTGGCTGGCCTGGGAGCCCCAGGGATCCACCTGTTTCCAGCTACCCAGCTCTACCAAAGTCAGCTTTTTTACATAGATTTTGGAGACCAAAGTCAGGTCACTCTGCTTATAGCAAGCACTCTACCATCTTTCCTTTATTTTAGACTCACATGGACCTGCTATCAAATTCTGGCTTTAGTGCTTAGAAGTAAACTATGAAAAAGAACTTTCACAAACAAGAAAACAACATTTATATTTGGATATTTTAATTATGATTGAATAAGGCTTCTCTGTGTGTTCTGTATATGATCATTTGCATGTATGAATGGAAACCAGAGATTCTCACTATTCAGGTTTGTTTGTTTTTTGGGGTTTTTTTGTTTTGTTTTTTTTGTGACAGGGTTTCTTTGTAGTTTTGATGCCTGTCTTGGATCTCGTTCTGTAGACCAGTCTGGCCTTGAACTCACAGAGATCCACCTGCCTCTGCCTCCGAGTGCTGGGATCAGAGGCATGCACCATCACTGCTGGCCTTTTGTTTTTGTTTTTTGTTTGTTTGGTTTTTTTGAAACAGAGTCTTTGTTTGTGAGATAGGGTTTCTCTGTGTAGCCCTGGCTGGCCATCCTGAAACTCACCTTGTAGATTAGACTGGCCCTGAACTAACATACCCCTGCCTGTGCCTCCTAGTGCTGGGATTGAAGGCACTGGTGCCACCATGCCTGGCCCCATCTTACTTTTGAGATAGGGTCTTTCGGAACCTGGACCTCATCAATTTGGCTGAGCTTGATGTCCAAAGAGCTCCAAGCATCTATCTGTCCCTACCTTCCCAGCACTGAGATTACAAATGTAATGTGCCTCCCTGTGCCCATTCAGCCTATATTTGAGTGGGTGCTGGTGATCCAAATTCAGGCTCATATAGGTGAACTGAACCCACAGTCCAGAATAAGGCTCTCTTTAAAGTACATTTTTGTTGTTAAAGGCCTAGTCTAGAGGATTTGGAGAAATGATTCAGTGATTAAAAGCCTTTACGAAAAGGACCTTGATTTTGTTCCCAGCACATACATGGTGGATCACAATTGCCATAACAACAGTTCCAGGGGATCCAGTGCCCTCTTCTGGCCTCTGTGGTATCCTGCATGCATTTGGTACACAACCATAGGCACAACTTTTTTTTTTTTTAAGTCCAAGTCTGTCCTATATACTTACTAAAAAGTAGCTTCTGTTCTTTAAAAATCTAGACTATCAGGACTGGAGAAATGACTCAGCAGTTTTAAAAGAACTTACTGCTCCTGCCGGAGACCCAGATTCCATTTCCACCACCCACACTGGTCTGTGTGGTTTTCTGCATGTGTGTGGTTCACATACATAAAATATATTTCACTAAGTTGCCCTTGCTTGTCTGAAACTGGTTATGTAGAGCAGATAGCAGTCCAGAAGGTGTGTGCTGCCATACCCAGCTTAGCTGTTAGAGATTTCATAATTTTTGGTTTTCCAGATCAACTTCCTCAAATGAGAATGATATATTAAACTTCAAATTTTCTCATTGATTTACAGCACTGTAAATACTGTAGACATGCAGGAGGTGGAGCAGAAGTTCAAGGCCAGCCTGCATGACATCAGACCTTGTTTGAAAAACAAATCAAAATATTGACACCCAGTGACTATTTGACTGGCTAGCATAGAAGTATCCCTTTTTCTCTGTATTGTCATCACCTTAATTGAGATTCTCATTAATTCCTGCAACAATAGCTTAATGGATGTCTTCTATCCTTCCCTTCCTCCTTGCCCCAGATCAGATCTTTTGTGAATTAATCCTTGGTGGTTCTTTGTGACTAATCACTGATCTCTAAGTACTCAAAGTTGTGGTTTTACTCTGTGCCTTTCTAGCCCTCTGTAGCCCTGGATTTGCTCTTATACAACTTGTAGTCCAACTAGACTGAACGGTGTTGCTTTCTCTGGTTCTGTTTTTTTTGGTTTTTTGTTTTTGTTTTTGTTTGTGTGTGTGTGTGTGTGTGTGTGTGTGTGTGTGTGTGTGCGCGTGCGCGCGCGCGCGCGCGCCTGCCTGCCTGCTGAGAGGTACAGAAGTCCACTTGCCTCTTGCACCATCACTCCATTTTGTTTTTGTTTTGCTTAAGGAAAATTGTGTGTGTGCACACCCACACAACTCCAGGTGCACTTTTCTTATGGCATAGGTGTGATAATCAGAGGATAACTTTGCGGGTATCATCTTCCACTTTCATGGGAGTTCAAGGATCAAACTCAAGATCTTCAGGCTTGCATGTTTGGTCCCAAGTGTCATTACCATTACCTCAAGCCATCTCACAGAACCCTGGCTTTTATTTGTGGCAGTTGTTAAAATTTTTGTTGTTTGTGTCTGACTTTGAACTGAGTCATTGAACTAAATGTTATTAAGGATGCCTGTTCCTTTAAGAGTAGGACAGTCTGTGTCAACAGTTTAATTCTAGAGCTAATTATAGAGTAATATGAGAAGATGGGGCAATGATGAGTTACTTGGTATAAAAAAATCTGAACTTGATTTTCCTTAATTTTTAGATAAAACTTGACTTTAGATCTCAAAATTTCATAAAATAAAATACTTGATATAAGACAGAGTCTTTTGTTTGTTTTTTGAGACAAGTTTTCTCTGTGTAGTCCTGCATGTCCTGGAACTCACTTTGTAGACCAGGCTGGCCTCAAATTAAGAAAGAGGTTTACCTGCCTGTGCCTCCCAGTGCTGGGGTTCAAGGCATTTCAGAACATGCTCAGTAGACTTTTTTGTTTCTGTGTGCCTGTTTGTGACAAAGTCTCAAGTAACTCAGGCTGGACTTGAACTTGAAATGTAACTAGGGATGAGTGACTTCCAACTCCTAGTCATCCTACCTCCACCTCCCAAATGCTAGGATTATAGGCATATGCCATCATGCCCAGCATGCTTCTGTTTTTCAGGGCTTTATTTATTTCTAAATGGAAAAAAAATGATTACAGATAGCTACTGTGAATTTTTTCTTCAAAAAAACCCCAAACGTGTCATTTCTTTGCTTTCTTTTTCCTTACTTTTTATTTTTCTTTGTTTTTCTTCACTATGTTTTAGCCAGAGTGAATTCCAGAAATGGAGATAGTAATTGGAGGGTACTCACAGATATAATCAGAAAACAGGGTCTCTCTATTTGGGCTTGGATGACCTGGAACTTACTATGTAGGACAGGCTGGCCTTAAACTCAAAGATCTGTTTGCCTGTCCCTTTCCAACTGCTGGTATTAAAGTTATGCAGCCAGCGCGCGCGCGCGCACACACACACACACCCACACACCCACACACAGCTGTGCAACTACCATGTGCACGCACCTGTGCCCCCAGGAAGAAATGATAAACATTTTTTGCTGTTTTCTGAGTATGTGTCTTCCAAGTATTGCCTTCAGATACAGGGCTAAAGGTGATAGGTTTCTATTCTGTATTCAAATAAGTTATCAAGTAAATGAAGTTATTAACAGGTGTTTTGACGTTATGATGTCATCTGAAAATGTGTTGGACCACATACAGCTGTCCTATGAAATGTGGCCATAGGATACAGGTTGCTTGGTTTAGTAGGTAGACAGCTTGAGTTTTGGAGGTAGATAATGGTAATGATTGTATTGTAATATTACTAAACTATAAGCTTAAGTGATATTAAGGTGCTAAGTCTCATGTATTTGAAAACAAAATGGGAAAATTGTGCTGTAAAATGTCTAGAAGTTTATTTCTTATGCTACTACTTAATCTTGGGTTAGCAAGTACAGGATTTTTAGATTCATTTTTCATTTTTCTTTTTATTTGTGTGTGTGTGTGTGTGTGTGTGCGTGTGTGTGCGCGCGCGCGCACACACACTTCCAGAGTCTAGAAGAGATCAGATCCCTTACAGCTGAAGTTAGTCAGTTGTGAGCTGCCTGATGTAGGTTCAAGGAACCTAACTCTTGTCTTCTGAAAGAGCAGTATGTAGGTGTTCTTAAATGCTGAGCCATATCTCCAGTCATACAAATATACCTTTTATTTAAATAACTAGTCTGGTGTGTGCTCTCAGGAGCCAGATAAATAATTATCTTGTTAGTTAACTGGAAAGCATACAGTAAAGTAACTAAAGAATCTGAAAGTGTGGAAATGAGGAGGGAGCATCCCTCCAAATATATTTCTCAGTAGAAATTCTTTAAACTTCTGAATATTCAAAAAAACATTCCTCAAATTTATTATTTCATGTGGGTTGTGAGTGCATGTCAACTTGCAGGAGTTGGTTCTCTTCTATGTGGGTCTTAGGGATCAAACTTAGGTCAGCACGTTTTCTTATCCACTGAGCCCACTGTATCCTCTTTCAGTATGTGTTAGATACCAAGGAGAAAGGAGAAGTGATGAATCCCTTACTTTCAAGGAACTAGCTGACACTTTAGTTCAGGAGGTAAGACTAGTATAAGACTAGTATGAAATTATTAGTATTAAATTGTTTAATATGGGCTTTTAAATTTTTTAATTAATTTACTCTATGTGTATGAATGTATTGCCTGCATGCATATGTGTACATCCCATGCATACTTGTTTGATCCCCTGGAACTGGGGTTATAGTGTTTGAGCCATGAGTGGATGCTGGTAATGGAACCTGGGTCTTTTGCCAGAGAAACAAGTGCTCTTAGCTGCTTAGCCATCGCTAGTCCCTAATACAGACTTTTGAGTCTGGATAACTGTATGATAGTATAGTGAATCATGAATTTGCCATTTAGTTGATGAAGGCTTCCTTCTGTGGAACCTTACTATAAACCTGAGTAAAAACAATTAAGGTGCTTTGGTTAGATAAGTTTACAGTTGAAAGAATTATCAGTAGGTGGAAGACATGTTCAGGGAAGTGTAGAATCATGTGCAGTTAAAGTAACATATAAATGGGGATGTGGCTCAGTTGGTTGATTGCTTACCTAGCACAAAGCCTCTGGGCTCCATCTTCAGCATCACATGTCCTAAGCATGCTGGTACTGTTGACCACTTAACCACGAATGCTTAAATAAATGAAAAATAATTATATATATATATATATATATACATATATATATACACACACACACACACACACACACATACATATTTTTAGGCATTTGAGACATGTTATATATTTTGCTAATAAAAATAATAGTAATTGTTCTCCATATAGTACTAAGAAAAAGGAAAACCTGAGAGATTATATTAAGAGCTAGAACATAAAGATAATTCTTTTCCTGCTCTTACCGTACTTGTAAATAGGGCCAACATTTGTTGGTTGTTTTGTGGTACCTGGGATTGAATCCTAGGGCTTTGTGAATGCTAGGCAAGCACTGTACTGCTAAGCTGCCATTGTTGTACTTTTAAAACATTTGAGGTATAAATTTTCTTGGGAATGACTGGATTTTGTTTTGTTTTTCGAGACAGGGTTTCTCTGTGTAGCCCTGGCTGTCCTGGAACTTGCTTTGTAGACCATGTTGGCCTTGAACTCAGAGATCCATCTGCCTCTGCCTCTGCCTCCGCCTCCGCCTCCCGAGCCCTGGAACTAAAGGTGTGCGCCGCCTGGATTTTTTGTTTAATCTTTTTTCATGTATTTACTATTTGGAGAGTGACACATGTCACAGTCATATGTGAGGTCAGGATAACTTGCAGACCTTCTCTCTCCACCATGTGTTTTCTAGAGCCCAAACTCAGGTTTAAGAAAGGCTGGGCATGGTAACACCTTTAATCCCAGCATTTGGGAGGCAGAGCCAGATAGCTCTCTTAGTGAATTCCTGGACAGCCAGAGCTATGTAGAGAGACCCTGTCAAAAAAATGTTTTAATTAAAAATAAAAAACTTTAAAATACAAAAAAGATTATAAAAACTTTAAGATAATTGTACTTAGTTGTACAGTTTTAACCAATTTATTTAAATCATGGAAAGATGTGTCCCAGAATAAGCCTACTTTGTTTTTGAGATATAAAATTTCACTGTATGACCTAGGGTTAGCTAGAACTGAGGACAGTTCTCTTGCCCCAGTCTTGAAAGTACTGGGATTACAGGGGTGCCAAGCCCTGCCTGGCAAGCATAACTTTTTAAAAAAGGCATTATTAAACCTTGCTCCTTTAATCCTTTTGTGTTCATACATTGAGAGCTCTGTTGATTAGGTTATAGCTTTCTTAAGTCATGGAATGAATCAGTGTTGATTAGAGTTGGATATCTCTTGCCAGCTCATTGAATTGGTTCCTTTTTCAAGTGAATAGTAAATCATTATATATTGACTTTAATTACTTTTCATTAGAGCCTCTTTCTTAAATAGTCCCAAAGAATAATAGCGGTTTTCTTGGGTGGGATAGGGGGAGTACTTAACAGTGATGAAATGTGCTGCTTAATACTTAACATGGATTCATTATTCTGCCAATAATCCTAGCACTTCAGAAAAGGATCAGGAGTTTAAGGCCAGCCTAAGCCAAAATGACTGGGCATGGCAGTGTGCCCCTCTAATCTGGGAGGCAGAGGCAGACTGATTGAGTTTCAAGGTAAACTGGTCTACATAGCAAGTTCCAGGACAGCCAGGGTTATATAATGAGACCTGTATCAAAAATGGGGAGGTGGTGGCTGGAGAAGTGGCTCAGTGGTTAAAAGCACTTGCTTGCTTTTCCAAAGGACCTGAGTACACTTCTCAGCACCCACGTTGGCCAGTTTCCAATTATCTGTAACTCCAGCACCAATGTAACCATTGACTCAAAGCACCTTTACTCAGATGTACATACCCACACATAGACATACATACACATAATTTAAAATAAATGATAAAAATTCTAAAGGAAACTATACAAACATTTGTATCTACTATATGTTGTAGAAATATATTTACATATATTTATAACTGAGGCTTATAGAGCTTAAGCAACTTCTACTTTACATATTTGTTGCCACATTTAATGTTTTGGTTTTTTTTTTAAACGGTTAATTTGGGTGCTGCATCAGTGTTGAGGTGGCAAACTCAGGTTCTGAGTCTTGATGGCAGGCAGCTTTCCTTTCTGAGCCATCTAACTATGTCTGCCACATAGGTTTTTAAAGCCTTATATAGGTATATACCACATACTTCGCCTGTTTTGTCATTAATTTTGTTTAGAATTATGCAGCCATCTCCAGTCAGTTTTAGAATATTTTTATCATCTCAAAAAATCAAAACTCACCTTACTTTCAATATGCACTTCCCATTCTGAAAGCCACCCACAAGCCCCCACCTAACAGATTTGCTCATTTAGGACAGATCATACAAATTGGTTCTGATTAATGTGGTCCTTTGTGGATTATTGTTGTTTGGTGGGCTTTTTGTTTGTTTGCTGTCATTTGCTTTTTGTTAGACAGGGTCTCCATTATGTGTCCCTGGCTGTTCTGGATAGAACTCACTCTGTAGACCAGGCAGGTCTGGAACTGACAGATACCCACCTGCCTCTGCCTCTTGAATGCCGGGATTAAAGGGGTGTGTCACCAAGCTGGGCTTTATTCTTGTTTGTAATTGAACAGGGTCTCTCTATTTGGTCTAGGCTAGCCTGGACCTCACTCTGTAACTCAAGATGATATTGAATTGTATCTTTTTGTTTGTTTGTTTGTTTGTTTGAGACAGGGTTTCTCTGTAGTTTTGGTCCCTGTCCTGGATCTCGCTCTGTAGACCAGGCTGGCCTCGAACTCACAGAGGTCTGCCTGGCTCTGCCTCCTGAGTGCTGGGATTAAAGGCGTGGGCCACCACTGCCCGGAGGTAGTTCTGTTTTTAAAACAAACTTTTTTTTTTTTTTTTTTTTTTGGTTTTTCGAGACAGGGTTTCTCTGTGTAGCTTTGCGCCTTTCCTGGAACTCGCTTTGGAGACCAGGCTGGCCTCGAACTCACGGAGATCTGCCTGTCTCTGCCTCCCGAGTGCTGGGATTAAAGGCGTGTGCCACCACTGCCCGGCAAAACAAACTTTTTTAAAATATAATTTTTAATTAAAATAATATCCTCCCTCCAGCCCCTCCCATGTCTCTCCAGCTCCATCTCAAATTCATGGCCTCTTTATTCTTGTTACATATAGTCTATATATAAATACAAATATGTAAATACAACCCTGGGAGGTTCTGTTCAGTGTTGCTCTATATATAGGATTTTCAGGGCTAACCATTTGGAGTTAGATAGCCAATTAGAGGCTCATCCTTGTTGAAGACATCCTTATCAACTGTCACAAGTTGCCTGTAGTTCTTTGAGAATTCTTCCTTCCATGTTAGCATGTCTTCTTTTTCCCCCCCAAAAAAACCAATTTTTCAAAAGGTAGTAGTATATCCACATGTCAACCTAAAAAGTGAAACTCTCCTTTTCTCTATCATACAAAAATTACTGCTCCATACACCTAAATGTAAGAGCTACCTTCGAAGCTATGCACTATTGGTGGTAGGTGGGTGTGGGGGTTGTTAATTTGAGTTCCCATACAGACTGGACTACAGAAAAACAAAACCAAACTAAAACCAACAATACAACTCAGAAAAAACAAAGTATATATATCCTCATGGCCTTGGGTTAGACAAAACTTCCTTAGATCTGATGCCAAAAGTTCAAGTGACAAAAAAATAAATTTGTCTCATCAAAATTAAAAACTTGTGCCTTGGTGGCTGGAGGTTTAAGTTCAGTGGGAGAGCGCTTGTCTGGCATGTTCAAAGCCCTGGGTAAGATCCCTGGCACCTTCAGCAAAAGAAAAGGAAACATGTACTACTATTTCGACTTCTTTTATTGTTTTATTAAAAAATAAAACTCGAGAGTTAAATATTAGGGCATAAACCTCAGAGATCCATGGAGCAACATAGAAATCACCTGCTCTCTTCTCCACCTTCCCTGATTGAAAAGCCTGTGCATCTTCCTTGCCCTCCTTATTCCTCCTATGTGTCCCTTTAGCTTCCTCTGAGTCCACCAAAAAAATGGTTCACTACGGCCAGCTGAATGTGACTCTGCCCTCCAACCAAGGTTGACTCCATTGGCAGTCTCAGAGCAGTAACAAACAAATCTCCTGCAACATACTACAAAGAGTAATAGGTGAAAAGATCCATAGAAGGCAAGAAAATGTTTGCAAGTCCTTTCTCTAGACAGGGTTATTTGGCCTATAAAAAACATGGACCTAATTTTTAAAAAGAGCAGCCAACAAACCAAAAGATGATTAACACTGTTCACAATCAGCTACCATTTCATACCTACTAGAGTGGTTAAAATAAAATGACAGATGGGTTTTGGTGATGAAGAGAAGAAAATTGGGACTATCACCTATTCATTCCTGGTGTAAATTCAGAGTGGTACTGGTGCTTTGGAAAATGGCAGTTCTTCAAAAGCTTATGGAGTTTCACTCTAAGTGTGTACCAGAGAAATGTCCAAAGTCTTGTAAGTGAATTTTCGTAGTAGTATGATTTTATGATAGCATCTAAATCTGAACAACCCAAATGCCTATCAGTGACTATGCTATGTTATACTATGTGGTATATCCAGAGGATAGAATAGCAAACAAAAAGAAGAAAAGAAAAAGTACAGTTCTAATACATGCTGGAGTGTAGGTGAACTTTGAAAGCATTCTGAGTGAAAGGCCTACCACAAAAATAGGTGTAGTGTTTTTTTGGTTTTTGTTTGTTTGTATTTTCTCTCCCTTTGAGACAGTATTTCATACTGTAGCCCAAGTTAGCATTGAATTCACTATGCTCAGTCAGGCCTTGAACTCAGTCCTTCTGCCTCAGGCTTCTGGTACTGGAATGGAAGGCATGAGCCACTACACCAGACAAAAGGTCATATAATGATATAATTCTGTCTACAGGAAATGCTCAAAATAGGCAAATCTATAGATAGGTAATGAAAGCAGGATTTCTGTTAAGGGGGAAAATTCTCTAAAATTGACTGATAATAATTACATAATTTTATGAACATGAAAGCCTACAAAATAGTATTTAATTGTGGGGAGGGGAGGAAGATGCCTAAGTACACATTTGTTTTATTTTGTGTGGAGGGCAAATGGGGGACAGGGTGGGAAGTAAGTGTACTGTGGTCCATGTGTGAGGTTGGAGGATAACATTTAGAAGTAAGTTCTCGCCCTTACCATGTGGTCCCTGGTTAGTCTGACTGGGTTTGACAGGCATAGTGACAAATTCCTTCAGCTGTTGAGCCATCTCTCTAGCTCTGAAATTAATTTTAGACCGTATCTCACTGTGTATCTCTGTTCTAGAACTCACTATATAGACCAGACTGGTCTTAAACTCACAGATCTGTCTGGGTCTGCTTCCCAATCACTGGGATTAAAGGCATACACCACCATGCCTGACTACAATTTTTTCTTAATATGTCTGTGTGTGGGTATGTACAGGTATGTGCAGGTACCCACAGAGGTCAGAAGAGAGCATCATATATCCCCTGGAGTTGCAGGCAGTTGTGAGCTCCCCCAAATGGATGTTGGGAATTGAACTTGAGTCCTCTGCATGCACTCAGAATGTTAACTGTTGAGCCATCTCTCTAGCCCCTAAACTTGATAAAATGAGCTGAGGTTATGGTTCAGATGGTAGAGTTCTTGTTTGCTTAACCTAAGTGAAGATTGGGATGTGAGGATGTATTGGACACTAAGCATAATCTTAGATGTAGCACACGACTAATCTCAGCAACTTAGGATATAGAAGCAGGAGGATCAGGAGTTCATCCTTGGCTACTAAACAAGTCTAGGCTACATGAGACCCTGCCTTAAAGAAAAAATACCAGCCCACCTCCCTGGTTGGAGCGCTCTTTTTCAAACATGCAGGGTACTCTGGCTTATACCATTAAATGTAAAGTAATGTTTCAGTATCATAGATGATCTGCAGGCTTTTATTTCTTCTCCATGTCTGTATCATTGGGGAACTACATATAAATGTAATCTTGCTTTGTTGGGGTTCTCCCCCCCCCCTTTATGGTCAAAAATTAATGAATCATCTGAACTAAAATATACACTGAGACCAACTATTTCAAATCTTCCTTTTTATGGCCTTAAGTGTAAGTCTGGCAAAATTTAGAGAAAACATTCCCAGTCAGAGACTGCAGCTGGAGAGGAGGTGGTGCCAGCAGCAGCGTGTAAGGAGAAAAATCAAGAGTGAGCTCTTATTTCCTACTGGCTGAAAATATACAGCTGTTGGTGACAGGCTGCATTCTTTAGTAGTGACTTTATTTTTCCTTCACCAGAAGCCAGACTTGCACTATTTCCAGCCTTAGATATTATTTAGGCATGTCCCCATTGCATTGTTTTAGTTTCGGAAATTGTATCATACTCTCTAGCTTGAATAAAACAATTTTTGAGAGAGGGTCTCATGTAACATGAGCTGTCCTCAAACTTGCTGTGTAGCCAAGGATAACCTTGAATTGAATCCAGCTTTATAGTGCAGACACATTTTACATTTTCTCTTTTGGGGGGTGGAGGGGCAGGGCTTGAACAAGGGATCTGTCTATGTAGGCGTGGCTGTCCTGGAACACACTGTGTTGACCAGGCTGGCCTCAAACTCACAGATCCTTCTTCCTCTGCCTCCCAAATGCTAGGATTAAAGGCATGTATTACATTTTCATTTGTTTCTTTCTTGATTTATGTTAGAGCCCCAAAGTATTATTGACAACATTTGTCATTCTATATAGATGCTTTATTATATATAACAAGGAGCTGGAAATGTAGTTTGACCTAGCATGTACAAGGCCATGGGTTTGATCTCCAGCACAACAACAAATGTTATATAGAATTTTCTTAGTGTGTCGGAACCTGCTATTTTTGAGAGAGGGTAGGTATCTAACCCTATCATTTCTCTTTGCCCTGTCTGAGCATACTTAATCACCATATTTTACTGTCTTCTGTTCATTTTATATTGTATTTTCTACAGTGCTTCATTTTTCTAGAGGAACATTTTAATTTAAAATTATCCCTTTAGGGTGGTGATGGCGCACGCCTTTAATCCCAGCACTCGGGAGGCAGAGGCAGGCGGATCTCTGAGTTCAAGGCCAGTCTGGTCTACAGAGTGAGATCCAGGACAGACACTAAAACTACACAGAGAAACACTGTCTCGAAAAAACCAAAAAAAAAAATATATAAATATATATATATATATATATATATATATATATATCCCTTTAGGGTAAATACTTTTCAACTCCCCACCCCCAATGCAGATTCATGTGAGAAATCAAACAAAACATTAAGGAAAATATGGTTTTGAAATATGTTTGCTTCTCCAGTTACAAATTCTGAATTCCATATTATCTCAAAAATTGGATTTGTAGAACAGATCTGTTTCCTATCAGTGGTTGGATAAGACTGTGATACAGTGCTTGGGAAGCTAAAACTGGAGGCCAACATGGGCTTACCTATCAAGACCCTATCTCAAAAAGGGGGGAGTTGGGGGCATGAGATGGCTCAGCAAGTAATAGGTATGCCAGATGTGGGGACGAGTTCAATCCCTTGGACCCCCATAGTGGAAGGAGAAGACCGACTCCCCCAAGTTGTTCTCTGACCTCAAACACAAACACTAAATACTGAAATATAAGTAAAGGGAAAGAAATCAGTACAATAAAGGGAAAGGAGGAAGTTAGAGGAATCAGAGGATGAACTAGCCACCTTGGGTGACTAAATGAGGTCATCATAGAGTGGCCTACATACTGAGCACCTGTATATTTATGCTTTTCTTACCTCTTATTTATCTTTATTTACTTGAGATAGGTTTGCACTATGTATCCCTGGCTAACCTAGAACTTGTTATATAGATCAGACTGGTCTTAAGCTGGAAGCAATCTTTCCTCTACTCCCCCTGTGCTAGGATTATATGTATGTACCACACCACTTGCCAATATAACAGTCTTTAAAAAAAAAAAAAAAAAAAGGTCTGGTTTGCTGTCTAGAACCCTAAGGTTCAGAGGTATTAAGTAATATTCCAAAATCATGTTTGTTTAAGTACCAGGTCTAAAATTGTATTAAATACATTTTCTCTTTTTCATTATACTTCTCTGTCATTAACCCAGATAGACAGCTTGGAAATTCTCAGTTGAGAAGGTTGTCGAAGAAACAGAAATATAGTTTGGTTTTGGACCCAAGTTAAATCTAAAGCAGTAAGCCAGGTATTGTTACTTGGAGAAGAAATGCTGATTGTAATTTGCATCAAGTTTTCCCTTTTTCTTTTATTGTGCCTTAGTCTAAATCATTAATTTTTTAATGACCTTGCAAAAGGGTTTCTCTGTGTATGTAGCTTTGCGCCTTTCCTGGAACTCACTCTGTAGCCCAGGCTGGCCTCGAAATCACAGAGATCCTTCTGCCTCTGCCTCCCGAGTGCTGGGATTAAAGGCATGCGCCACCACCGCCAGGCAGATTTTCAATAATGTAGCTTGTAATGTTTGAGTTGGAATTATATGCCTGGGACACAGATAATTACTGTTAGTCCAAACACAAAGTAACTATCTTTGTATTCTTAGATAGATGGTTACAGCCAGTGGACTCAGGTTATTCTTGTGGAGATATGTACCCAAGGACCTTTCCAATCAGTAGTAGCCAGTCTCCAAGTATGTTTTGGCAAACTATCTCTACTGATGCTTTATGCTTATACAGACTTTTGAAGGCCAGATTTAGTTAGATTTCATAAACTGGTTTGTAATTATCTTTCTGTGCTGTTTCCTTGTATATAGGAAATGATTAATTGGTAAACATTTAAGGTTTGTATTTTGAGGTAGGAGGTGGCAGCAGCAGAAGTGACCACCATTATCAGTCACTCCTAAAAATATACTTCAAAACAAAACCAAAAGACTCAAGTGTTGTGGCTTGAACTCAAGCTTTAACTAGGTATTTAACAATGGACTGTAGAGTCCAGGAAGTGTTTGATACAATAAACTGAAATGAATCCCTGGGGTAGGTAACTTTTTAGTAGTTCATCCTATCACAGACTGTTCTGTACAGAGGAGCAGAGCCTGTGCAGGGGGGAGTTTGCCTTTAATCCCAGCAGAGGCAGATGAAGTTGGAGGCTACCCTGGTCTGCGTAGAGAAACCTTGGCTTAAACCAGAAAGATGAAAACGGGAGCAAATATAGACATAGCCCTTGTCATGGATGATTTTATAAATTTACTTTCACTAAAATCCAATGAATCTTTTTTTTTCCTTCAATTTTTTGAGTCAAAGTCTCACTGTGTAGCCCAGGCTAGCCTCTACTCAACATGTAGCCCTAGCTGGCCTTGATTCTCAGTCTCTGTTGGGATTAAAGGTATGTGAAACCACATCTGCCTCCAGTACATTTCTTCTTACTGATTTTGAAATGCTGTTCTGCAGTTATAGAGTAGCAGACTGGTAATCCTAGCTGATACATACTTCAGGTGTATTGATGTATAATGGTGAGGACAACACTTAAAGGTCCCATTTAACTTTTATAGTGACCCTCTTTAAACATGAGAAGTTGAGGCACAGATGTTAAATAACTTGGTCAATGTTGTACATAGTTAATAAGCATCATAGTAGCACTTGTCTACATTGAAATTTGTTTACACTTTGAAGAAATGTGTCTAAGATGAAGATGCTCATATTCTTAATTATAGTGGTAAAGGGTAACTCCCATTTTTTATCATATAGACAAGTGTCTAAAGTCAGTGAGATATAGTTAAGACTGCTGCATGATTAGCCAGCCTCCCACTCATCTCAGGGCCCATTTTCCTTCTCTGGGTAAGTAATTTAGTACACCCCAGAAAATGAGTTTTAAAATACCAATTTTTTCCCCTGCACTTTTCATATTTAGGAACAAGTTCCCGTTCCCGTCTATCATCCAACACCTAGCCAGACTCGGCTAGCAACTCAGCTGACTGAAGAGGAACAAATTAGAATAGCTCAGAGAATAGGCCTTATACAGCATCTGCCTAAAGGAGTTTACGACCCTGGAAGAGATGGATCAGAAAAAAAGATTCGAGAGTAAGTAGTAATTTTATATATTTTAGAGATTTGTATGTAGCTCTTTATTTTTTTTTTAAATGATACTGGAGATTGAACCTAGGTGTTCTACCACTAAACTGTTTTTTCAACCATAAACTTTAGCTTTTAGAATTTGCCTTTTTGTTGTTGTTGTTGTTTATTTAGGAAGCCTATGAAATTCTATATTGGAAAACCCAGGTTAAATGTAGCAATAAAGGAGAAGTCTTGCAATCTGATCATTATAGTTGCTGGTAGTCCATTTAGATGACAGTTGATGACAGTTAAAACTATTTACCTATGTAAATGTGACGTTTGTTAGCTTATTTTATGAAAGTGATTTATCAGTTTTCCAAGGAGTTAAACTTTTGTAAAGAAATAGGAGTTAAACCCTTTTTAAACTCTGAACTAATTAAAGGTTCTAGGCATTTATACCCCTGCCCCATGCCAAACAATACTAGAGTATTAGGCACAAAATGTTTACTTATTGAGGAGTAAAAATATAAACTATGTAAATAGCCAACAATAGAGGTATAGTTAAGTAAATTGTGATTCAGAAATACTTTACTAGCCAGACATGTTGCCACACACCTTTAATCCCAGCACTTTAGGGTGGCAGAGGCAGGCAGATCTCTGAGTTTGAGGCCAGCTTGGTCTACATAATGAGCTCCAGGACAGCATAGAGAAACCCTATCTCAAAAAAAAAAAGTTTATTAGGGCATATGGCTGTATTATTTTTCTCATTGTTTGTTAAACAACTGACACAAGCGGTGTAAGGGAGGAGGGCTTCATTCTAACTCATGATTTCAGGGAACCCGGTCTCAAGGTGGGAACGGCATGGCAGCAGGACTTCCTCTTGTCTGTGTTGGTGGGACTGTGAGGAAGCTGAGGACTAGAATGGAGCAAGTGTGTTAGGAACTTTCTGCTGCAGTGGTAAAACACTGACTCAAGCTACTCGGAAGGGGAAAGGGGAGTTACTCGGCTTAGAGGTTACTGTCCATCATCCAGGAAAGTTAAGACAGAACTGAAGCAGAGGCCATGGAGAAACGATGCTTACTGGCTTACTCCCAACATGGCTTGCTCAACTTGCTTTTGTAAACCACCCAGGAATACCTGCCAAGGGGTAGCACTGCTCACAGTGGTCCAGACCCTCCCTCATAAGTCTTAATAAAGAAAATGCCTCTGTAGACATGCACACTAACAGGCCAATCTGGAGGAATTCTCTCAGTTGTGGTTCCCTTAAAAAACTAACCAGCATAGATAGCTAGACTAATCACCTTCAAGGCCTGTCCTTAACTGGCCTGTGTAAAGGTTTTATTTGCCAAACGGTGTCATAGCTGGGGTCCAAGTGTTCAAACACATAAGTCAATGGGAGGACAGTTTGTCATCAACCTCCACCATTAAAACTGTTTAAAAGTTTTTAGTGATATGAGAGAATTCTTTCATAACTTCTGAAAGTTTTTTCAAGCCTGATGAGGAATTTTATTGTCTTGAGATTTAATAGGGACAGCTATTTTGAGAAAGATCCTTACCAACACAGATTGTCTAATTTACTGTGATGATGTTTGTCTGTGTGAGCTATAGCACCATTTAATTAATCCTGGTACTGAAGAGCAAAGTCTGCCTAGAGCACTAGCTTTGAACCTCTGTAGAATTGGGTTTCTTCTTAAACTATAGAAAAGTGCAGTGGACTTGAAAGTGTTAAAGGAGACAGTTTTAGTTTAGAGCATCGATGGGAGTAGACTGGAATTAGTCATTCTGGTTTTGCCGTTTTCTTTTGCTTTATTTTTGAGACAGTCTTTCACTAGATAGCCCTGGCTGGCCAAACTCACAGAGATCCACCTGCTTCTTTTGGTCTCCAGAGTACTAGAATTATAGGCATGCACCACCACTCCAGGCCCAGTCATTCTGTTTTTTTTACACGTTGTTGTTAATGAATATTACTCCTGTTTACTCTGAAAAATCAGTGCAAGGAAACAGTTGATCTAATTTCCTACCTAAAGCACCACAGTCTCCTGTAATATGTAACTATTTTTAGACACAGCATGAGTTTGATCCTTAATGCAGTCTGTTTTTCTTTGCTCAGTTAGTTGCTCTCAAGGCTTATAAATTAACAAGATCAAAATAAAAAGAATATTGATGGGTCAGTGCATGTTAGGAAAATTTCAGTTTGCATGCTTTGGTAATGAGTTAACAGGGGAACTTTTTAAAAAAACATTTTAAAGATTTATTTTTGGTGTGTATTTTGCACGTGCGTGCATGCGTGCGTGTGTGGGTTAACAGTGTCTTTGTAAAGAATATTCTGGGATAGGCCACTTATGTGAAATTTTCTGATTTCTTCCTTGTCCCTCCAGGTGTGTGATCTGTATGATGGACTTTGTCTATGGGGACCCAATCCGATTTCTGCCGTGCATGCACATCTACCACCTGGACTGTATAGATGACTGGCTGATGAGATCCTTCACGTGCCCCTCCTGCATGGAGCCGGTTGATGCAGCACTGCTCTCATCCTATGAGACTAACTGAGCCAGGGTCTCTCGTCTGACTTCAAGTGAACCATCATTTTTGGTGGTTTTGATCTTTTGTCACTGAGCCCAAAGAGCCAGGGATTAGGAATTAAGATCATGCACAAAAGTTTCCTAAAAATTCCTGGATGGCTGCAGATGTTGAGGAAAGTATGTGATATTTTAGAAACTTACAGGGGAAAGTAGGATGGATGGTATTTTTATGTAAAGCCTTGACCCAGTGTTTAAAATATAATTGTTATTAGACCTTGTTCTTGCTCCAGTACATAGGAATTGTGTAAAGTGTTACAGCAACTGTACATGTTTAAATTGTGTGTATTGAAGATTAGGAAAAAGATAGTTGTTATTTTTCCTTCCTAAATGAGATAAGTTTCTTCTCCCTTCCACCCAAATTCTTTTCTGAAAAGTTACTGGCATTTGGGTCAAGGTTTTATTAAAGCTACATTTTATAACACTGGCACAAAAAAAGTAGTTTTAAGCTTGTTTGCACAGTTCTTTTTTTTCCATTGGAAATGGAATTCATTGCCTTAGGTCTTTTTAAATAGTGTATTATTATCGTTGGGGCTGGCTCTATGCTTGAAAACCAGTTTATTTATAACCTGTTGTAAGTGCTATATTCTGTTTGCAGTTAGGAAATGCAGAATTCAAAGTGATCTCCTAGCTTGTAAGCAAACTGAGATGCACTATCCCTTTTCTATTACAAATGAGTTGATGTGTCAGGAAACCAACACTAGCAAAGTGGATTTGATATCCCCTTCCTTGTGTGTCTTATCTTATTGTTTTGGTTGTTAATATGGTGATAATTGAAAGTCAAGTTGAAATTTAAATATTAATATTTCTGATTTATTGACCTTTGAACTATGCCACCATGCTTATGTAAAAATGAAGGTGGCACCATGGTGAAACTTAACAAGAAGTAGTTTTCAGCTGTAACAGTTTTGATTCTCTTTCCTGGGACCTCTTTCCCCACTGTCTGGAACCATAGCAAAAGGATACTGCATCTCTTGTTGCTGTAGTGCTGAGGTTATTGAAGTTACAGAAACACATCTAGTCTGTTTCTTCGGAAGGTGTCTGTTAAGTCTTGCTGGGTGACTGACAAGAAAGGTAAATGTGTTTCATGTTTCGCACACCAATGCAGCAGGATTTGTATAACCATATGACTTCATAGTTGTGATCTCAAAGGAACTTCTCCTTTCCTTTTTCTTGCAATTAATGTAAGAATACTCTAAGTCTCTAAACTTCTGAAGTGTTAGAGGTAGAGATGGTCTAGTAAAGATGTAATGTTTTATCCATTTAGCATGTGTTTATTTCGCCTTCTGTTCTCAAGGTGATTGGTTCCTTCGACTCAGTGATCTTGTAGTTAAAAATGATGAGCAAAAGTGCTCCCCACCTAACAGATCAGAAATGATTCTTTTATATTGTGTTGAGTATTTGACTAACACTTTTTTACATTCAGAAGTTTCTTGAAGGTTCTTCATAACTGCATTATAGAAGACATTATGTCATATACAGCTCATTGACATTCAGCCGAAGCGTTCACACGCTGCTTATTTTCCCGATGAACCCCATGATGGAAAGACTTAAAGATGACTTGGGAAACACTGAAACTAGATTATCAGGGTCTGTTCAATTGTTACATACATCTTGCTTAATTTCTGTTTATTAATTTATATCCACCCAATTATAAAGTAAATTTGGAGGAAACAGCTGAAGTTGTGCTATATTTTCAGTGATAATTCTTTTTTAATCCTTATATTTTCTAATTATACACATTTGTGTCATCAAATCTTATAGTCAGACTTTTTTCCTAGGTTCTCAAAATTAGTAAAGGAACTTTTCCCAGTTGTCTTTCATGTTGCAATCTTTGGTTAAAGCAAAAACAAAAACAAAAGTTCTGCTTCAGGGGCCAGTACAGAACTGAGTGCTCTTAGGTGTTTCCTGTCTTTAACTTTATTCTGTACATACCATGTTAAGAACCATCAATTTTGGAGTCTACTAAATGGTTAAAATTATAATATAGCCACAAAGGGCTTAGAAAGCTGATTACACATTTCCCAGAATATCTAATCCTTAAAAAAAAAAAAATCACACATAAGCTTAGTTACTTTCAAGTTTATGCATATATATATATTTTTTTTTGAGAAGTCTTTATTTTTTCTTGCTTTACCAAAAAAGTAGTTTTTGTTCTGTATTTCTATGTGTGTGTCAGGCAAAATAGGCAGGTCAGCTTAGGGTTAGCCTTTATATAGTAGTGAAGATTCAGGCTTCATCCCAAATCATTTTCTTTATACATCAGTTTAAGGCTTAGGGGAGTATTTTTCATTGCTTTGTATTTACTGCCATCTAACCACACTCGTAGAAACTGGATAGCTTTAAAGCTTCCTAAACTAAGTAGGTGTAGCCTGTTTAGAAATGGGCAAGATTTGTTCCAGCCTGGCTACACAGGATTTGAAATGTCTGGAAAGCCTAACCAGAAAATGGGGGAGGGGAATTTATACAAAGTGCAATG
Source organism: Peromyscus attwateri (assembly GCA_902168425.1). Classification (NCBI taxonomy): domain Eukaryota; kingdom Metazoa; phylum Chordata; class Mammalia; order Rodentia; family Cricetidae; genus Peromyscus; species Peromyscus attwateri. The sequence goes on along the minus strand of CABHPP010117153.1, from coordinate 7,660 downwards.
CTTGGATATATTTTTTAAGTTATGTTTACATTCTTACAAGGAATCTCTTTTTTGTTGTTGTTGTTTTTTGTTTCTTGTTTTTGTTTTTCGAGACAGGGTTTCTCTGTGTAGCTTTGCGCCTTAAGGAATCTCTTAAATTGGTATTAGGAGACTTTCCCCCACCCCTGTGTGTGTCTGTATTTCACAGAACATAAGGCATTAAGGTTCTTTACATTAAAAGTTCCTTCATTAGGGAGAAAGAATTTTTAAAATTTTATTCACGTGTATAGATATTTTGCCTGCCCATATGTCTGTCTAACACTTGTGTTCCTGGTGCCTGTGGAGGCCAGAAGAGGGTGTCGGATCCCTTGGAACTGGAGTCACAGACAGTGATGAACCTCCATGTGGGTGTCTGGGAATTGAGTCCACTGGGAGAGCAGCCAGTGCTGAGCCTTCTCTCCAGCCCCAGAAAGAAGCATTTTAAAGAACAGCTTGTTAACCAGAGCTACCTGTGGTCTTGACTGAAAGCGGTGAAAAGGGAAGGTGAGTTTCTTAGACACACTTAAGAATGATAGTACTTCCATGATGTGGGGGATATGGAGCTCAGTGCTAGAGCACCTCCCTACCTCACTAGTTGGTACTGAGTTCAACCCCATTACCAACAACAACAAAAAATAGTCTGTTTGCCTGTAGATACAATCTGTTCCTTTATGAGATAGGATCTTACTTTGTAACCCAGGCTGGCCTAGTACACACTATATAGTCCAGTGCAGTCTTCCTGTCTTGGCTTCCTCAGCACTGGAATTATGGGTATCAACTATGATTATAGCAGTAGCAATCATTTCTTACTCATTTGCTTGCACCTGAATGCAAATGTATCTTAACTAAAGTAGTAAGCTCAAACTAATTTTTAACCTTTAGTTTTGAAATTTATGAACACAAGGAAAGTTGGCTTTTTACTTAATAACTCTAAAGTAATATTAAATTTACTTACTTGAATTTAAGTATCTACTCTTACGGGTTAAGAAGCAGCGAAAAAAAATCAGTCTGTGACCCCTGTTCCAGTGTTTATCTCACCTAGACTTTATTTCTCAAGACTCTTAGGTGCTAATTTTATGTTTAAAATAGTTAATGGGGAGGGGCTGGAGAAATGGCTCAGCAGTTAAGAGCACTAACTGCTCTTCCAGAGGTCCCAGGTTCAATTCCCAGCACCCACATGGCGACTCACAGCTAGCTGTCTGTTAACTCCAGTTCCAGGGGACCCGACACCGTCACACAGATATACACACAGGCAAAACAGCAATGCACATAAAATAAAAATAATTTTAAAAAATACAGTCATTGCATTGTACTAATCACTGATTGATCACCCACATGATATTTATCAGAGCAGTATCAAAAGCGGTCCCTGAAAGAATTTTCACTGTTTGTGTCAGAAGCATAAATGTTCAGTACAGTAGCACATGTCCATGACCCCCGCAATTGGGAGGGTCAGAGGTCATCCTCAGTTACTTCTGTGTAGGGTCTGAATTTACTAACACAGACTCATCCCTTTAGTTGCAGAAGGAAAATAAATCTAATTTTTCAGTCTCTGTATTAATTACTTTTCTGTTACTTAAGGAAGAATTTATTTAGGATCACTTGGTCCAGAGGGTAGGCTAGATGTACATAACGGTAGAGAAGTCATGGTAGCAGGAGCAGGAAGCTGAGAGACCCCACCTTTCATCTGCACACAGGAAGGAAAGAACAAGAACTGGAAGTGGGGTATGGCTATAAACTCAAAAACCTACCCCTGTGAAATACAGACAAGGTTCTACCACCTAGAGGTTCCATAGTCTCCCCAGACAGTGCTGCCAACAGGGAACCAGGTACTGAATTGTGTGAGCCTGTGGGGGACATTTTTACTCAAACCACTACAGTCTCCAAGCCATTTTGATGCTGGCAGAGTTTAGAATAACTGGTAGATAATCCTTTCCCATGCTACTGTGAAGTTTGCTTTAGGACATTGTAGTGTTTTGTTTCCTTAGCTGATTGACAATGAGAGTGTTGATGCTAGGTATTTGTGACCCAATTCCCAGGCAAAGTTACATAGGCTTCTTGTATGTGTCCTTTGCTTCTTTCCTTGCTGCTTAGCATGGGTACAGAAAATCTAGATGGGGCATTTACGACCTTTTTTCCTGATTCATAAAGTTTTCATTAGGTCCAGTGAAATTCTGTAAAAGTTCACAATTACCTGCACAATTTAATTTTTCTACTTTATTCTTGAATAGTTTTTTTTAATAACACTGAACAACAGGCACTGATGGTTATCATTATTGACTAAAAATTATCACTCTTTATGTAAGGTTTGTGTGTATTACATGGGTGTATACATGGAGGTCAGAGAGCAATCCGGGGTATTGAAGAGGAGGTTCCCTTTGGAGGGTAACTTCCTTGCCTATCTTAAACTTCATCTCCTCTAGGTCCTCAAATCTGGGACATCATGGCTCTGCTTCATCAGCTTGTATCCTCTGGGCCCTGCTCTCTGCTCCACAGTTCACATACATTGTATGAGAGGGAGGGAGAGGGAAGAAGGGAAAGAAGGAAAGAAGAGAGGGGGTAGAGAAGAGGAAGAAAAAGGGGGAGAGAGAGAGAGAGAATGTATGTAGGTGCTATAGTATACATGTGGTGGTCAAGGATAATTTTGTAGAGTTGATTCTCTACTTGTACCATTACATGACTGTGAAAGGCTAACTCTTACCAAGTGATTATATAGTTCTGGTGAAGGAAGGCACAAGATTTTGTGTTTTAGACAAACCAGAAACAGTTGGAGTTGTAGGCCACGTTTAACCCCAGATAATCCATTCTTCATGTAGCAGCTAAAATAATGTTATGGATCAGTTGAATGATGTCATTCCCCAGGTTAAAACTCTTAATAGCTTCCTGTTGGACTGAAAATAAAATCCAGCTGGGCTGTGGTGGAGCACGCCTCTAATCCCAGCACTCAGGAGGCAGAGGCAGGCAGATCTTTCTGAGTTTGAGGCCAGCCTGGTCTATAAAGCAAGTTTGAGGACAGCCAGGGCAACACAGAGAAACCCTACATAGAAAAATGAAAAGAAAATCCAAACTGGGATGAAATGGCTTTCTGCCTCTTTTCATAGGACTCTGCCATCTAGCCTCTTTGAACCTTGTAAAACCTTTCACATTATCATTTCTTCCCTGTAGCTCGCTCCTTACATACTTATCCTCTGAACTAAACCACACCCATTTATTTTTACTCTGTGACTAATTCTTTTTTTTTAAAGATTTATTTATTTATGTATGTGAGTGCTCTGTCTGCATGTACACCTGTATGCCAGAGAGGGCATCAGATCCCACTAGAGATGATTGTGAGCCACCATGTGGTTGTTGGAAATTGAGCTCAGGACCTCTGGAAGAGCAGCCAGTACTCTTAACTGCTAAGCCATCTCTCCAACCCAACTAATTCTTTGTGTTTATATCTCTTCCTTATCAGAGTAAGTACCACAAAAGTATGACACTTGTTTTGTCAATGAAAAGAGGACTCTTCAGGAAACTGAGCATTTCTGATGGAGATGGAGGTCTCATAGAGTTTGAAGCCAGGCATGGTGGCACATGGGGGCCAAGGCAGTTCTAGGCCAGCCAACACTACACAAGGAGACCCAGGCTCAAAAGGGATTGGGACTTGGCAAGAAGGGACAGCAGCACATCTCTCAAGTTGACAGTTTTCTCCTAGCCAGTGCCTCAGGAACTTGAGTGTGCATCAGATTCATCTGGAAGACTTTCTGGGCCTTAAGCCTACAATTTCTAGGTCTGTGAATTTCCTTAAGTTCACAAATGATGCTAATAACAGTCAGAGACTTACACTTTGAACTTCTTGCCTGAGTAATAGATGTTGAGCCAGGCCAAATTTCGTCCCTCCCTGCATTCTGCATACTGGAGTTAGAAGAAATCCTTTGTGCCACTCACTAGTCATAAGCTGTTAAGGCTAGAAGCCCTGAAGTGCCATGTACCCTGTCATGTCAAAAAGCCACTGGAAGAGAATGCCAAAAATTGTAGCCTTCATGGCAGCACTAGGGTGGCCCAGTTTAGTCACACCAGAGGTCAGGCCCTGCCTTCTCTTGGGGAACTGTGCTGCATGACCTGGTTACATAATTATAATCCTTGATAATATAAGCACTTGGCAGGCACGTGGAGGGCAGAGGGTAACTTTTGGGGATCAGTTCTCTTCCACTTACGGATGCCAGGTATCAAACTCAGGTGGTCAGGCCTGCATGTCAAACTGAACCATCTTGTTGGCCCCCCAGGACTTTTTAGGATTCTGACCCATAGATCATTTGAACTGGTAGGTGAGATAC